>WEIS01082032.1:25921-45717 GCA_013389965.1 Todus mexicanus
ATGATCTTTCGAGGTCCCTTCCAACCCCGAACATTCTGTGACTCTGTGATTCTGAAGGCGACCAAAGGCCCCGGCCTGAAGCCGCTTTGGGCGAGGAGCAGCGAGAGGAGGACGACGAGCGGCAGCTCCGCCCTCCGAGCCGGGCCGGGCCGGGCCTCGCCGAGGCGGGGCGAGTCGAGCAGCCCGCCCTCCATCCCTCTTTCCCTCCCGCCTCCGGGCGGCCGGGCGCGGCGCTGCGTCTCCTCGGAGCCGAGCCGAGCCCAGCCCAGCCCAGCCCGGGGCGGCCTTCACCGTCCTCCCGTTCCCGGGGCCGGGGCCTGCCCGGGGCTGGAGGAAATGGAGGCGGCGGCAGAAGAGCTTGAGCGGGGGCGGGGAGGCGCCGCAGCTTGAGGAGGGAGATGCAGCAGCGGCAGCGGCAGCCGGGGCCGCCCGAGTGAAGCCGAGAGGCTGCGGGGAGCCGGTAAGCCCGGGAGGGGAAAGCAAGCCCGCCC
Organism: Todus mexicanus; assembly: GCA_013389965.1. Taxonomy (NCBI): domain Eukaryota; kingdom Metazoa; phylum Chordata; class Aves; order Coraciiformes; family Todidae; genus Todus; species Todus mexicanus. The sequence goes on from WEIS01082032.1 coordinate 26,413, forward strand.
TGCTCCCTCAGTCCTGCCGGGGGCTCCTTGGGTTTGGTCCCAGTAAATGGGAGCTCCCCCAGGAAGGAAGAGGAGCCGCCACCGTTGCAGCCACGGGAGCTGGGGCTGGTCCCTGTCAGGCAGGGCAAGGTGGGGAGGCCGGGGCCGGGTCCCTGTCCCGGCCTGGGGGACGAGGAGGTGGCGCAGGCTGAGCCTCCCTCTGCAATCTCGGGGTTTGCAGCCGAATCACTGGTAGGTGAAGCCTCCCTGGGTTTGCAGCCCAATCTCCGGCAGGTGAAGCCTCTCTGGGTTTGCAGCCCAATCTCCGGCAGGTGAAGCCTCCCTGGGTTTGCAGCCCAATCTGTGGCAGGGGAAGCCTCCCTGGGTTTGCAGCCGAATGTCTGCCAGGTGAAGCCTCTCTGGGTTTGCAGCCCAGTCTCTGGCAGGTGAAGCCTCTCTGGGTTCTCTTCCTGCTGGCAGGTGAAGCCTCTCTGGGTTCTCTTCCCCCTAGCAGGTGAGTTGTCACCAGAGGAGCAGCCTGTGGGTGCTGTCAGGGCGAGAGGAAAGGGCCAGCTTTCAGAAATACCCGTTCTAATAACATACGTTATAACATTCAGTAGCACCGCACAGCTTAACCTGAGGAGCATTGTGATAAACGGTAGTCCAGAACGTCGTTAAAAGGTGTCATATGTTGTCCAGATCCCTTTGATAGCACAAAGGATGGCTTGGTAGAAATGGGTTAGGCGTCCCAGCTAGCTGTTGTTCGGCCTTGGTTGCCAGTTCCATGCACAATGGCATCATCAGTCATGTGCTGATGGGCGAGCAGTTGGTGGTTTGAGAATTACCAGCGTGCCGCTGTCATTCACCAATGTCCTGCCAAGGAGCCCCTGTCCGAGCAGCGTGAGCTGCAGAGCAGAGCCTGTGCGCTGAGTTTTAATGTGGTTTAATTCTTCTGCGGTTCGTCCCATCGTTCACATCAAGACAAGGGTCTCCTGCAAAATCTGAATATTTTTTTCCAGGTAACAGGGGTCAAGCCTTCCGTGCTTTGTGTCCTGATCTTTGGTTCGTGTTTGTGTGTGTGTGTGTGGTTTGCAATCCCATTTTTTTTTCTGGCTAATCTGGGAGTTATGTGAACATTTGTCTTTGGAGTGAGTAGCCCAGGGAGGGGAGGACAGAGGGATGGAGAAAAGGGTTTGGGGGGGATCTTGTCGTCCTAAAAAGTGTAGAATTGCAGTAACAAGAGGAGCAACCTGAGGAATCCCTGGGTATTTCATTGTGAGAAAACAGTCTAGACCTTCAACAGTTTTTTCAGTTTTTCTACTTGTAAAGGAAAAAAAAAAAGGTTTTAGGCAAGAAGAAGTAAAAGACATGCTTGGAAGCTGAAGAAAACCATTAAAGAGGAAAAAACTCTGAAGCTAGTTACATGTATTCACTAGAAAATAAGAATAGGAGAGGCAACAGAAATGCAGTGAGATTGGAGATAAACTGGGGAGCGCAGTTGCCCTGTGTGAAAATGATAAAAATATGAAAGAAGAAGCTAGAGAAAGGGAAACAAAATGAACATGTTACTTTAAAAATGTTGCTGGTCATTTAAGTGAGTATAATGATTGAGCTACTCCTGTATATGGTTTTAAACAGCCCCACTCCTTGGGATATAGGTAGTGAGCTGCTGATATTGATGTAGTTTTGTTTAGGGTGGTAGAAGGGAGTAGCAGTGCCAGCCGTTGTGATGTCGTTATGGCAGATCCTCTGACAGGACTGTTATGTCAATGAGGACGGCTGCAGATTTGCTGTGTGCATAAAAAAGGAGTAGACAAAACTGCTTAATGTTTTCCTCTCAGCTTTGACATACTGCAGGGTAATAGTGTTAGTCGTTATGGCTTTGACTGCAATTCTGTCCCTTTTTTAGTCTCTGAGTCCAGCCTTTGAGGTAAGTAGTGTGCTGCTCGTAGGTATCTTTGGCTGAAATGTTGTTCCCCTGTTCCTAGAGCACAGGATCTGGCAGCAGGGTCCTCTGCTTTTCAGGTCAAGAGCACGTGGGAACAGCTTTTCCCGTGTCATTTAACACAACTTCTTAGAAATCCAATACATAGGTTACATAAGGGGATAGAGATCGATAATCCCTACAGAATGGTGTGCATCCATCACCATTATAGATGTGGACAGGCTGGCAGGGATGCTACGAATGTTGGAGACCATTTCTACCATTCTTTATGTAGATCAAACAGACTGGGTTAGACAGAAGGATGTGACCCGGACGATTCGTTACAGCTCTGAAAAGTCCACAGCTGATGGTTAGAAAGAGGTTTTCCTCCTGCAGAGCTTTGTGAGGGTAACAGAGCACTGGAACAGGCTGCCCAGGGACGTTGTGGAGGCTCCTACTCTGGAGACATTCAAAACCCTTCTGGACGCATTCCTGTGTGACCTCATCTAGGTGATCCTGCTCTGGCAGGGGGTTGGACTCGATCTTTTGAGGTCTCTTCCAGCCCCTACTATTCTGTGTGCTTCCATCAGTCTGCTGCCTTGAAGACAGGTTCAGTTGTATTTTGAATGCTGGATCCAGAGCTACCCAAAAAGTAAAAAATGCCAATGCTACATTTTGTGTCCTGACACTCGTTTTGCATTTCTCTCACCTAGAACACAGGAGGTTTCACTTGAGTATTAGGAAGAACTTCTCTGCAGTGAGGGTGCCAGAGCCTGGCCCAGGCTGCCCAGGGGGGTTGTGGAGTCTCCTTCTCTGGAGACATTTCAAACCTGCCTAGACAAGTTCCTGTGTGGCTTGGTCTAGGTGATCCTGCTCCAGTGGAGGGGATTGGACTAGATGATCTTTCGAGGTCCCTTCCAATCCCTAACAATTTATGAATCTGTGAATCACCTGTGGGAGTTGGAAAATTTTCCAGATTGTTATGATGTCTGAAAGCAAAGGTGATAAATCTCAGCATGGGAGATGGTGGATGTTGTGGCAGACTGAAAAATGAGGGCCTTTGAGACCTAGTGGTTTTCAGCATGAATCTTAGGACAATTTTTGATATGCCTGTGTTAATGGGATGGGATTCAACAAGGCCAAGTGCCAGGTCCTGCACTTGGGCCACAACAACCCCAGGCAGCGCCCCAGGCTTGGGGAGATGTGGCTGGTGAGCTGTGTGGCAGAAAAGGACCTGGGGATTCTAACTGACAAGTGGCTGAACATGAGCCAGCTGTGACCAGTTGGCCAAGAAGGCCAAGGGCATCCTGGCCTGGATCAGAAATGGTGTGAGCAGCAGGAGTAGGGGAGGGGATTATCCCCCTGGACTCAGCACTGGGGAGGCCACACCTTGAGTATTGTGTTCAGTTTTGGGCACTTCAATACAAGAGAGATCTCGAGGCGCTGGAGCAGGTGCAGAGGAGGCAACAAAGTTAGTAAAGGGCCTGGAGAATAAATCTTATGAGGAAAGATTGGAAGAGCTGGAACTGTTTAGTTTGAGGAAGAGAAGGCTACGGGGAGACCTCATCGCTCTCTGAAAGGACATTGTAGAGAGGTTGGTGCTGGTCTCGTCTCATGGGTGACTGGCATTAGAACAAGAGGGAATGGTTCCAAACTACAACAGGGGAGGGTTAGACTGGATATAAGGAAAAAAAATGTTCACAGCAAGAGTAGTCAGCTGCTGGAATGGGCTGCCCAGGGAGGTGGCTGAATCACCATCACTGGACTTGTTTAAAGTGCGTTTAAACGTGGTGTTGGGGGATATGGTTTAGGGGTGAACTTTGCAGAGTAGGGTTGGCGGTTGGACTCAGATGATCCCAAGGGTCTTTTTCAACCTCAAAGATTCTATGATTCGATGACAAGTTTTGCTCTAGTGCAATGGTACGATGAGAATAACTTTTGAGCTACTTAGCTGGAAAGAGGTCAATGCCCTGGAATTCATGCTGTATTATTTGTCCTTCCTGGCCAACAGTCTTCGATGGTGAAGAATAACATGTCTTGGACGTTGCACACTCAGTTGGCAGCTAGGGAATTGCAGCAGCAGAAAACAAGAGATGACAAACAATCTTCATGGAGGTCACAGCACCTGTAACTGTCCGAAAGGACAATGCATCTTTTTACCTAAATATGGTGGGTTTAGAAATATTTTAAAATGAAATCATAAAAGAAGGGGAAAAAAAGACCTTTCAGAAGCCAAACTGAAAAATACTGCACTGAGAAAATAAAAAAAGGCCCGAACACTGCTATCCTAGCTGAAAAATAGGAATTTTTTGTTTATTTGGTTGGGGTTTTTTAAATTGGAGATATTTTGTTCTTTTCCTCCTCTCACCCATTTTACGTCCCAAATCTGTTTTGAACTGTTTGCCTGCACAGGCTTTCAACATACCCTGAAGACATTTCACTTCTGCCAGCTGCTGTGAAAAATCTTTCCTGGAAACATTTGCATTGCTGGAAGGCAAAAAGCGAGTTGGAAAAGCCGTCAGCACCTGTAGCAGTGGTACTGGTGTCACAGGTGGACATATTGGAGTAGCGTCAAAACCAGGCTGGCTTCTGCTGTCGAAGCTTTGTGGGAATGAAGAAGGTGGAACTTGGGTACATATGACTGAAACCCTCAGTGTGAAGTTTGCCTAGAAGTATTGACTAGCACGATTTTAACATCCTAGCTGGGAGTGAGGCCGTTGTACTCCCTGGCAATTCACTTGAGTGGCCGTATAGGTGTGATGACAAACCACGGAGATGGGACTCGTGTCGCTGCTTTAGGACTGAGGTTGATCCCATGGCATCCTGGTTACGTGGGTGCTTTGGAGGGTTTGCTCTTCCCCAGGCTACCAGCACAAATCTCACAGGATTACTGTGAGAGGATCTCATTGTATGAGATTTTTGTGTTGGATCCTCTTGGGTTAAGTGTTCTGAAGTTGTGTTGTATGTATCTTATCACTGTCTATAAGTATCTGAGGGGTGGGTATCAGGAAGAGGGGGCCAGTCTCTTTTCTGCGGTGTTCAGCAATAGGAAAAGGAATAATGGGTACAAGCTTGAACATAGGAAGTTCCACCTCAACGTGAGGAGAAACTTCTTCACTGTGAGTGACAGAGCCTAGAACAGGCTGCCCAGGGAGGTTGTGGAGTCTCCTTCTCTGGAGACTTCCAACACCCACCTGGATGTGTTCCTGTGTGGCCTGCACTGGGTGATCCTGCTTCAGCAGGGGGGTTGGACTCGATGATCCCTTCCCTTCCAACTCCTACTATTCTATGATTCTTTGTATCCTCCAAAGGAAGAATTTTCAGAGGTTTGAACTTTCCAGCACCTGAGTTCACACCCTCAGGTGTCTTATCTCCCCAGCAACAGCTGCTTGATTTTTGCAGGATAAATATTCAAGCCTGAGGAGCCTCAGGGTTTGGTGTGTAGGCAGTGATGTTCTCTTTTGGGGTTTTATTGTTTATTTTTCTCAGCTTGTGGAAGCTTAATTTTTACAGTGGAGCTTTCACAAATCCTCGGTAGAGGCCCCAATGCTTCACTAGGTGCGTTGCCCATCAGCATCTGGAAATTCAGTGAAAGATGTAGCTTAAAATTTTACATTTCTCTTAATAGCTGGGGACTTAAATACCTTTATTAATTGGTTTCCTTATATTGCATCTTAACTTTTAACCATAAAACCATAATATATTAGCATTACAATTTCTAAAATCAAGCTAAGAAGCGCTCAGAGCACTCCAGCAAACTTACAAACTGCGAGATAGGGCAGGCATCACGGGTTTGTAATATTGTGCAGTGTCCTCATCCTCACTCTGCTTGGTTTAGTCATGATCTGTGTTTTCTTTACGTGTTAGATCTGCGATCTCAATTATTTGGGTAACCCTCCCTGCTCTCCTGGGTAAGTCCTATCTTTTAAGGCTTACCTGCAGGGATGCAGCTACAGGCAGTAGACACTGCTGGAGGGAAACCCTTTTGACTATTCATGTGGATAAATATATGTAACGGAAATAAAAAAATCTTCCAGAACCTATGGTTAATGATACTTCACTGGCAATAGAAGTGAGGAGATAAAAAGAGACATTAATATATTTAAATATTTTATCAGGCTAAGCTTGGTGTTCTGGCTCCGTAGCTTCCAGCCTGTAATTCATGCAGGCTGGGCAGGGGAGGAGTCCATGTTACGTCTTATGAGCTCACTACGAATAACTAAGAATACTGTTAATGTGAGAGCTTGGTTGATCCACTGACTAGCTACCACCCAGAGGAGAGCTTCCTTCATTCTCTCTTCCTTTCCTACCGTGAGTTGTCTTGCCTCAGCATCACCTTGGTTCAAACCCCACCCAGAAGCACAAATAAAAAAGAAGTGAAATCTCCTGCTGTGTTTTATGACACGTACGTATGAGAGTTTTGTCATTTGGGTTATGGGAAGGTTTTTTGGGGTGTTTTTTTCAAGTGGAACGAAAATAATGAACGTGTCGATCTTTCCTCTTCGCAACAGGGCGCAACAACTTTATATGGCTCCTGTCTGACACCATGCACCACCAGTGGCTGCTGCTAGCGGCGTGCTTTTGGGTGATCTTCATGTTCATGGTCGCTAGCAAGTTTATCACGCTGACTTTCAAAGACCCAGATGGTAAGTTCAACTTTGATGTTCGATGAGGAACAGAAAATTGAATAGCGCTTCACGCAAATGCTCTTCCTATGCAAAGCAGTTCTCGGCACGTTTCCGCTTCTTTGGTTTCTAGAAGTGACGGTGCTGATACTCGGTTTCTGCTTTTCACACAGTGGAAGTCTGCAGAACTAACATCGTCACCATCCCTGGAGGTGTTTAAGAAAAGATTGGATGCTGCACTTAGTGGCAGGGTTTAGCTGATGTCATGGTGTTAAGTCATAGAATCATGTCATAGAATTATAGAATCATAGAATAATTAAGGCTGGAAAAGACCTCTGAGATCATCGAGTCCAGCCTATGACCTACCNTCTTTTCCAGCCTCAGCAATTCCGTGATTCTGTTGTGAGGGTTTTTTTGGTGGTGGTTAAGAACAGAGGGGATCACGTTTGGTAGTGAGGTCCCCCTTTTCACATCCACTCCATTTCAATATCTTGATCTGCTAGAGATCACAGAACACAGTTACCTATTAAAAGACAAAGGAGCTTCACAAGGAATTGAAGAGCTCATTTCACGTGATACTAGCTCCTGTCCTCTCGGGACTGCTCGTCCTGCAGCTGCAGCATTATGTAAAACTTGTGGAAAGTTTTATTTCCTTTGCAACGCGCTCAGCCTCGCCACCTCTGCTCTGCTGCTTGCGTTCGGTTTTATCCTCTGCTGTTTGACTGACAAACAGCTTATAGGCTTTTGCTTAGCATAAGTAGCCCAGATGGTATTAAGCTGATGAGGAATTTAAGCCATTTGATGACACCACGCAGCATGTTGCGGTTTTCTGTCTGCTGAGGAGCTACTGCTACAAAGGTGTGGTGCCGATAGTTTGCGCTGAAGGTGATGATGTGACTCCCAGCCCTAAGAGAGCTGCATTTCTGTATCTTCCAAAGAGATGCAAAAAAATGGGTAATTTTTAAAGGACTGACATCACTAGTGCCGTTTGTTTCAGTGACTTGGTAGTGGATCAATACATCAGGTGTACCTTTTTAAATAGCATACCTCGGTATGGAGACTTATTCAGCAAGTCTTACCTAGGAGAACTGTGGGCTAACTTAGCTTTCCTTGGTCCCAGCTGGTTTTGAGCCCTTAAACACCTCCATAGACGGTGACTCCACCACCTCCCTGGGCAGCCCATTCCAGTGCTTTATCCTCCTTTCTGTGAGGAATTGCTTCCGAACATCCAACCTAAACTTCCCCTGGTCCATCTGCAAATAAGCCGGTCTTATGTTAGGTAGTTAAATCTTCCAGTATTTCATTCTGGGCCAGCTCTTGTTTCCCAGCTTAGATGTTCTTTGAGTGCTTCTTCCCAGCAGATTTTATCAAGAGAATGAAAATGTAGTTTAAAAAAAAATGATTAAAAATTACTAGAGTAAACCCTTTGCATTTATTTGGTTTTTATTATCTTGGCTTGCCAATTTTTCTCCTTTTTTAAATTTTTTGTGTCTGGTGAATCCTCCGTCCCCCTTTGAATTGTTCTCTGAGCAGAAGGTGGTGTAACTTCGTAAGCTCCAGTCCTGCAAAGGCATGACTGTGGTTAAGTGTATATATATACTAGAGATACCATTGTTTGTACTGGGACTGATGAAGGGAAGTCATTTGAATATACCAACAGAATTTTGGCCAAAGTCTGAAGAGAATGGCCAACCCTAGAGGAACTCTGCTAGTCTTAACGAAACATAGCTTATCAGAAATTTTCCTTATCTGGATCCTTATTAGCAGCTAGAAGAAACAACAACAGATGCTCAATGAATGAATGTTCTTTTCTTTAAGCCTTTTATTGAAGTCTCGAGTGCAGTAGGAACCCCTTAATGAGCAGGAGCAAATTTCTGTCCATCATCTCCAGCAGCATGCAGGCTTGTGTTTACCTAGGAATAATGAAAGATGCTTTAACTGCTCTTTCACCCAACCAGATGATTCTGATTTTACAGAAGTAAACCATGAAGTAAGTCTGTGCTTAACAATATTTACTCTATCTAATTGCTTGGATGTTACGTTTGTTTCAATTTTAATTTGCTTTTCCATGTGTGCTCTTTGTTAAATCCAGCGTAGGCATTTTCTCAACCATAAACCAGTAAGCAACTGTAGATGCAGATGAAGAAAGATTATTCATAGAAGAAACTATATGAAGTAGTCTAATGTGGATGGCAATAAATTTTCAGGGAGAAATCATGTTCTTTTTGCTTTGTGGTTAAGGAAAGCCACTTCAAATCATTTTTGATCTTTCTGCTACGTGAAAAATAAAGCTACAGCCTCTACAGAAGAAGATCCCTAGAGAAGGGATCTTGTATTTATTGCTGGCTGGAGATGTTTACTTAGAGCACCAAAGAAATAAAAGGTGATCCTTGATGACATTTTTCTTCTGGTAGTGTCTAAGAGTTTACAGAAGAAACCTATCTTGAGGGGAGGGAGAAACCCGATAGATGAATGTGGTTTATTTCATTATTTGAACATACTTTGGGAAGTTTACTGAAAAATAAAAATCTCCTCCTGTCAAATCCATATGGTTAATACTCAATTGTCTGCCAGTTGTGATATTTGGATCCATGATTTCTATGTCTCTTTGCATGGTTGGTTTAAAAAAGACCAAAACAAAACATAACAAACATGTTTCTTTGATAAAACTCCACTGAAGTTGCATCCAAAATTCCCAGAGAGCACATCCTGGAAAATATTCATAGGCTGTCCCATGTCTTGTCTAGTACTTTCCCATTTGGAAGCAAATCCTAATGTTCTGTAAGCTTAATCCAGAAAGTGATGGTCGGTTGTGTTAGTTGTAAAGCAGCAATCGTTGCCTTCCCCTCATCTCCTGTAATGCTCTTATCTCTCTTCCTTCTTCAGGCTACGGTGCCAAGCAGGAGCCGCTGATACTGACGGCTGTGACAAAAGTGGAGGAGGTGCACGTGCCGGAGGGAAAACATTGGCCTGAAGAATTCCAGGTGCGTACTGTTGAGATAAGGGTTACACATATTAAAGAGCGGGAGAAAATAAAGAGCTTAAGGAAGGGCTTCCCGTTGTTAAAAGGAATTGCTAGACAGGAATGATTTATTCCGACTGTTCTGTTTAGATAGAGCCAGCAGAACTCATTTTTAGCTTCACAAAGCTAGTTTGTTATGGTAACCTGCTGTCTTGTTTCAGCTGAATGACTCAACTTAATGTGTTTCCATTTTGAGGAGAAAATCATTACAGTTCTCCTTTATCAAGTCAGGACAGCCGTTTTTGCTGGCCTTTTTAATATAATGGCCCAATTTTGAACTACTTATGTTCTGCCTTGCCATAGCCTTCAGGGTCATCGTTCTTGAGGGCAAACCCCTGTCTTGTCTGTTCTCTTAGTTCTCTGCCCAATCTCTCCGATCCTTTTTATCGGGTCTCCATTTCTTTTTCAAGTTTTGTGCTCTTTGTGCTTCACATCTCGGCGTTTCTCCAAAGTAGAACATGAGCACAATGGTATTCAGGACCCGTTGATCCTTTAGGTGCACAGTTCCGTACTTTCAGCAATAAAGCAGAACAAATGTGGTACTTGTTAATTTATGAGGAGACTCTGAAAATCTCTTATGCAAATGTTAATTTGAGACTAGTTATGCAGTGGGCCAAGGCCAAGTCTTTTTTTTCTGTTGGTTACGTAAGTCGTCTTAGAGTATTTTTGTGATGCGGCATAGAAGGTAAGTTTCTGTATAAACATAACACTTTCTGGTTTCATATGTCAAAAACTTGAAAATTAAGTTATCCTCAAAATACTTGGGAAAAACACCGTGTTCAATGGAAGGCTGGCAGAGCTCTGTAGTGAGTCTTAATATCTTCCTTTACTTGTATGGAAGAGGATGATAAGGTTTATGGATTTAAAACTATTCTCTTCTCTTCCCAACAGCATGGAACACAGAACAGTAATATTAATCCTGGTTGCATGCAAAAGGAATTGTTTTGACAGATAAACAATCTGTCAAGCTCTTGAGATTACATGCTGACCAGGAGAAGAGTATTTTTCTTCATAGACAATTGGGACATAAAGGAAAATAATTCCTTTTTTCATATGTAGCTTGGACCCTGTACCTAAAATCACAGAATCACAGAATGGTTTGGGTTGGAAGAGACCTTTGTAGACCACCTGCCATGGGCAGGGACACCTTCCACTAGACCAGGTTGCTCAAAGCCCCATCCGACCTGGCCTTGAACATTTCCAATGATGGGGCATCCACAGCCTCTCTGGGCAACCTGGGCCAGTGTCTTGTCACCCTCACAGGAAAAAAATGTCTACCATATATGTAGTCTAAACCTGCCATTTTTTAGTTTAAAACCTTTACACCTTGTCCTGTCACTACAGTCCCTGGTAAAAAGTCTGTCTTTCGTATAAACCCCTTGTAAGCATTGAAAGGCCGCAATAAGGTCTCTCTGGAGTCTTCTCCTGGCTGAACAACCCCAACTCTCTCAGCCTTTCTTCACAGCAGAGCTGCTCCAGCCCCCTGATCATTTTCATGGTCCTCCTCTGGACCCACTCCATCAGGTCGATGTCTTTCTTGTGCTGAGAACTCCAGAGCTGGACACAGCGCTCCAGGTGAGGTCTCACCAGAGCAGAGTAGAGGGGCAGAATCACCTCCCTCCACCTGCTGGCTGTGCTGCTCTTGTATGCAGCACAGGATACAATTTGCTGCTGAGCTATGAGCGCATGTTGCCAGCACACAGCCAATTTTTCATTCATCGATATCCCCAGATCCTTCCCTGCAGGGCTGCTCTCAATCACTACATCCCCTGTCTGTGTTGATACTGGCAATTGCCAACTCTGTAAATCAATTAGTGGAAAGGGGAACATTTATCAGGAAAGATTTAAAAGTTCCTGTCACCTGTTAATCAGACAAGCTCCTTTTTCTTCTCTCCCCACTAATCGTGAGGCAGAGGTGGTTGTGATTCCTGTCTTAGTCTCAGCAAAATGAGACACGTGGAACAGTTCATGCATTTTTAGGGAGGAGAATCCTGCCTGCTTCTCTCATTTGCCACAGTAAGCATTGGTGCTCGTTGTGTGAATTTTTGTCCACTTAATTTTGTCGCAACTTGGATAAATGGAAACACCGAATGCCTACAGGTGCTAGGAAGCAACACAGAACTTCTATCCTCAATTCTTCTTTCCCAACCAGATGGCTCAGCATTCTTAAACCCTATCTTCTCAGAGATTAAAGCTTAATTTCAGTTGAAATTCCCATCCCAGCCCCCTCAGAAGCTTTCTTGCTGTCTGTTGAAGCTTTGTGAGAGTTCCACTACTTGGTCAGAGCACGTTTTATCCCCACAGATAAGCCCCCGTATGGAAAAGCTCTTACTACTGTCTACTACCACGTAATGACTTAAGAGTCAAACCAACATGTACAGTGGCAACACAGAAAGGAATTTGTGTCATACTCCTTTAGTTAATACATAGCAATGTTGTAATTGTGAATCTGGGAGTCATTAGGATGCCAAATTTGGGGATATTTATACTTGAGAATTTGATCTGAAAACTAAATTCTTGCACTTTTGTGTTTGTGGTGTTTTGTTTGTGGTTTTTTGGTTTGTTTTTTTTTCTTTCCCCTCTGCATTTCCTAAAGCCAACTGGAAAAGCTTTCTCTGGAAATCTGATCCACCAAGCCCTGGTTCATATGGAAAGACTCGAGCTTCTCAGGAATGTCTGCAGAGACGCCGCGCTGAGAAATCTCTCGCACACTGCCGTTTCCAAATTCGTCTTGGACCGAATATTTGTGTGTGACAAGCACAAGATCCTGTTTTGTCAGACGCCAAAAGTGGGCAACACTCAGTGGAAAAAAGTCTTGATCGTTTTAAATGGTATCTGCTCTGCGGTGGGCGTGGGGGTTTCTTTGAGGAGGAAAGAACAAAACTGGCCCAGCTGGGAGCACACAAAAGCGGGCGCTAATTTATAGAATTTGAAACAAGTAAATTACAAGGGAGCACAATTCCCTAAGAAGAGTAACACAAAATTTCTGACTTGAGGCTGTTGACTTTTAACTAAGGCTTTTTCGTGAAGAAAGCTGGTTGAAAGATGGTAGATTCTGTTGGTCTGTACTCTTGGAATTGTGCCTGTGCTGTCTGTGAGGAGTTACAAAGGTTCTGAGGTGCTTAAGGCAATAGTTTGGTCAACAAAGGTATGTTACAAAAGACTAAAAGAAGGAATAGAGGGACTAGTGTGTTTCAGAAATGATCTACAAGGTGGACACTGCCTGTCTATGTGTAACCAAACCAGGACATTTACCATCCCCTTCTATGTCAGTTAAAAAATAGCTCGTTTCCTCAAGTTTTTCTGCTGTACCACCGCCTGCATACGTGAACCGAACACAACGGTATTTAACATCACATACCTATGTTTAGAATCAGAGAATCGTTCAGGTTGGAAAGGACCTCTAAGATCAAGTCCAACCTTCTACCCAACACCTCCATGGCCACCACACCATACCCTGAAGTGCCACGTTTACTCATTTTTTGATTGCCTCCAGGGATGGTGACTCCACCACCTCCCTGGGCAGCCCATTCCAATGTTTAACTACTCTTTCAGTAAAGAAATGCTTCCTAATATCCAATCTGAACTTCCCCTGGAGCAACTTGTGGCCATTTCCTCTTGCCTGTCATTAGTTACGAGGGAGAAGAGGCCAATGTTTGATGTGAGACCCTCTTGCCTGCCTGCACCAGGGATGTGAATTTGCTATGTATAGTCAGATCAGTTGAGCTCCTGTGGTTTCGAAGGCGATGTAGCTCACCAAGACACCCTGCAAACAGCCAGCTCTGTGCTTGTGTTTTGATGTTTTCTTTACCTTGTGTCAACTCCTTTGCACCCCTAGAAAGAAGCAGCCACAAATTGGCAAAGGAACTGTGTCCCTCAGCAAAACTTGTAGAAAGGAGTGAGTCTTCTCCAAGAAAGTACTAAATAAGTAACTACATGAGTGCATTAGAAGTACCTGCTCTTACCAGAATTTAAGAGAGGTAATGTGCCAAGAGTAGCTCAGGAGAGGCAAGGATATCTTGGTTGTGTTGAGTGGAGGATAACTCCTGTTTTACCAGCAGGGAACCTGTCAGTTTGAGCTTCCTACTTCAGGCATGTTGGATAATGACAGAAAATTGTTTCCACATGAACACGGGTCTCTTCTGCCTTGAGCTGCCAGTGTAGGAGTATCTGCTGCTGAAGACTTACCACTGCAGCTGACCTCACTTTCTCCTCTTTCAGTTGTTTCAGAAAGCAGGACTGATATGTGAGGGAAAATACTTTATGTCCAAGTACCTCCGTGGTATTTGGAGGTTCAGGATGGAGAAACACAGCTGTGGCACTGGGGGGGAGCTAACTCTGCTGCTGGGTCCTACTGAGCAGCACCTGAAGCCCAAGAGGCCCACACAAGACACTTCTCAAGGTCATAAAAACTTCCAGGATCAGGATCTTAAAATAAATGCATCAGAATTTAGTGACGTTATTTTTCTTGTCGGCTTATGTGCTTGCAGAAGTGAATATCTGGAGGCTTTTTATTGTTAATTTTAGTGTGTTTTATTCTGTGTAGTATTGTGTGATCGGAATTCTTGTTTCAGCACAGCACAGTCATTAAAAGAACTTCATGGATCCTGACAGCAAAGTGCTTTGGTGTTGAAGCAGCTCCAAAACCAGCCCACAGCATGTATTTTTTTTTTGTGTGTGTGTGGTAGAAACTCGGCCAAAAAAGCTGATTCCTTCTTTGGAGTTAATCCTCAAAGTCTTCCTCCGTTTATATGTGTGGGCAGAGGGAAAGAGAATGGGGACACTGAGGTGGGGAGCGAGAGGCTTAGACAGAATTGCTGCTGAAATTTGCCTAATGTGCTTTTCTGAGAGTTTTGAGGCCGTTTGGTTTTATAACTTTATGTCACATACCCTAAAGAATTTTAACAGTTTTCAGCCGCAGAATCTCTCATCATTGAGCAGTCTTAAACATAGTAACTGTAAACGCTAAAAATACAGAGAAGAGAAAGATAAAGCCAAAAGCTGTCAGCCAAAGGCACACATGCTGGCTTGTGCTCATTTACTTTTTTTCCCCCCCCCCTTTGAAAGATTCATTTGCTTTCTCTTTTTGATTTGTCTAGGAGCATTTTCTTCCATAGAAGAGATCCCAGAAAATATTGTACACGATCATGAGAAGAATGGCCTTCCACGCTTGTCCTCCTTCAGCGACTCTGAAATTAAAAAACGGTAAGAAGTGGCTTCCCAGGGAAGGGGTTTTTGGCTTCCCAGGAGGGGTTTGGGGACAGTGGTGTTATGGGCAGTCAAGAATACAGTTGAAGTCTGCATCTGAACTTGAGGACGAAACGATTTCTGCTTCACCACTTGTATTATGGCACAATTCTGATATCCTCACAGACGTTGCTGCGGCTCCCTTTGTGCTGGCTTTGAAGGAGAACACCAGTGTAACTGGTGATACAGTGAGGTGAACCAAGCAGCTCCCTCTGGATAAAGGGTTTCTGTAGTTCAGTGCATACCTCATTGTTACAGCTGACCCTCAGAAGAGAAGGTGTGGTTGGCAGGTCCGCCTTGATGCCTCATACAGTAAATCTTAGTTCTTAACACTTAAGGTTTTCACTGCAGGCAGGTTTACTTACTGGGACTGAAATGGATAGGTTTAAAATCATAGAACCATAGAGTGCCTTGGGTTGGAAGGGACCTCTAAAGGTCATCTAGTCCAAGCCCCCTGCAGGGAGCAGGAACATCCTCAGGTAGAGCAGGTTGCTCAGAGCCCCATCCAGCCTGACCTGGAATGTCTCCAGGGATGGGGCCTCCACCACCTCCCTGGGCAACCTGTGCCAGGTTTCCACCACCCTCAGAATAAGGAACTTTTTCCTAATGGCCAATCTAAATCTACTCTGCTCTACTTTAAAACCATTGCCGCTTGTCCTATTGCTACAAGCCGTTGTAAACAGCCCCTCCCCAGCTTTCTTATAGGCCTCTTTCAGGTATGGGAAGGCTGCTATAAGGTCTTCCCAAAGCCTTCTCTTCTCCAGACTGAAGAGACCAAACTTTCTCAGCATGTCCTCGGAGCAGAGGTGTTCCATACCCCTGATCATTTTAATGGCTGTCCTGGACCTGCTCCATCAAGTCCATGTCTTTGTGTTGAGGGCTCCAGAGTTGGACACAGCGCTCCAGGTGAGGTCTCACCAGAGCAGAGCAGAGGGGCAGAATCCCCTCTCTCGATCTGCTGGCCACGCTTCTTTTGATGCTGCCCAGGATGCTTTTGGCCTTGTTGGCTCATGTCCAGCTTCTCATCCACTGGTCCTCTCAAGTCCTTTTCCTCAGGGCTGCCCTCTATCACCTCATCCCCCAACCTGGAGTGATAGTGAGGATTGTTCTGACCCAGGTGCAGGACATTGCACTTGGTCTTGTTGAACATCACGAGGTTCACCTGGGCCCACTTCTCCAGCTTGTCCAGGTCCCTCTGGATGACGTCCTGTCCTTGTGGTGTATCAACTGCACCACTCAGCTTGGTGTCCTCTGCAAACTTGCTGATGGTGCACTCAATCCCACTGTCTATACCATTGATGAAAATATTAAACAGCTCTGGCCGCAGTACAGACCCCTGAGGGTCACCAGGCTCCATCTGGGCATCGAACTATTGACCACTACCCTCTGGATGCGACCCTCCAACCAATTCCAGTCCACCCACCAAATTCATACTTCTCCAGCTTGGAGAGGAGGATGTTGATGGGGACCGTCTCAAAGGCCTTGCAGAAGGTCCAGCTAGTCCATCTGCTTCTTTCAGTGCAGATTGGACTCTAAATCTCCTTTCTCAGCTGTTACCTGAAGTAAACTTTGTTTTCCACTTACTCCTCCTACAGATAATCTCGGACTGCAGAATATTACAGCTCAGTGGTATCACAACAAAATGTGAGATTCTTTTGAAAGCTGTGGTCTCTTGAAAACAATGTTCTCAGCCATTATTGAAAGCATGACAAAAACAGCAACTTAAATACCAGAATTTATTCATTTTAACTTCAGCAGTGATTCATCTAACTACCTGCCAGTGACAAATGCCCGTTTAGCTTCACCAAACCACTCTTTCCATGTCTTTGTGTATTTTGCTTCTTGAGCTCAATCACAAGGCGTTAAAAATATCTTTTAACTTGGAGCTTTCAGCATCTTTTCAGCATCTTTTGTCTCCTGTTTATGTGGGTTGAGATAAATGTGAAAACTGGGATGAATTATTTCCACTTTGTACTGTTCATTTAAAAAGAAGAAAGTTAGTAAAAAGACAGAAATTGTATTCCTTGTCCTATTGGTTATAGTATTGTTAGACCACTCAGGCGAGGTAAGATTCAAATCGCTGTTCCCGTGGTTAGATTTTCTGTGCGTTTTGTAACTCTGTGTTAAACACTTCCCCCAACGATTTCATTTCTCCTTGTTTTTTTCCCTTCCTCTGCTTAGACTGAATTTATACTTCAAGTTTTTTATTGTTAGAGATCCGTTCGAAAGACTTATTTCCGCGTTTAAAGACAAGTTTGTGCACAATCCTCGCTTCGAACCTTGGTACCGCCATGAAATTGCTCCCGGCATCATTCGGAAATACAGAAAGAATCGCACGGAGACCAAAGGGCTGCAGTTTGAGGATTTTGTGCGCTATCTGGGCGACCCTAATCACCGCTGGCTGGACGTTCAGTTTGGTGACCACATCATTCATTGGGTAACCTACGTGGAACTTTGCGCCCCCTGTGAAATCACGTATAGCGTGATCGGACACCACGAAACCCTGGAGGACGATGCTCCGTTTATCTTGAAAGCAGCCGGCATAGACCACCTGGTATCGTACCCCACGATTCCACCGGGCATAACGGTGTACAACAAAACTAAAGTAGAGCGGTATTTTTCGGGAATTAGCAAGAGAGACATAAGACGCCTCTACGCCCGGTTTGAAGGCGATTTTAAACTCTTTGGTTATCGGGAGCCAGATTTCTTGCTGAACTGACACCTGGGAGAAGCTCTGAAGAAGCGTCTCGTGGATTAATCTAAACCTGCGCGGATACCAACTGCAGCGCTTGACAGAGCTGAGAACGACCCGTTTGTTTTCTAGCTTTTGGATGTCGCTCCATTTTTCAGTGAAATATTTGGTCACGTGAACAAGTAGGGGCTTCTAGTTGTTGTTTACTGACCGCGTTTGCAATCCGTGACGTTGCGATCTGTTAGAAACAAAGTCTCTGTTATCTGAAATACAGAATTCTGCTTCTCCCCTTCCCGAAGAAAGAGGGACGAGGAATGGGCTGTGACCTTCCCCTCCTTCTCCCAGACGCAGCGCTGGTTTCGTAAAAGTCAAAAACTATTTCTAAAATGGCAAATTCACTGCAGGTTAACTCTGACACGTGGGTGAACTTGATGATTCATCCTCATGAGAAAGGCTTGGAGTCTCCCATGAGCTTTGAAAATGAGAGGCCAGTACAGCACTAAAAATTGATGAAATGCTTGACGAATAAAATCATCTAGGTTCTGTCATGTGGCTGCTGTAATAACAGGAACGCTGATCTAATCCCATTCTCGTTTGTCACACAATGAACCTTCTGTGAATAGACAGAAGCCTTAGAGGTGTTAAAAAAAGGGACTGGTTTCAGAGCCCGGTTCTCTTTGTATATTTGTCAAGTGTTTACTGTACTTACTACTGATCTATTGAGCCACGTAATTCCACTTTGGATTTTCAATATACTATTGAACCTGGCTGTGTAAGTTATCTGACAACACCAGATGCAACCGGAGCATAGAAGAAATATGAATCTGCTAGGGAAACTTGCAGGAAAATTAATTTAAAATAAACCATTAATTGTATTTGCGGGAGCAGGTATAGAAATCACCAGATGCTCCCGTGCAATTTAACTTGTTTTTGTCTTCTAACAGTTAATAAAGAAGCCACAAAATCGGGATGTCCTATAAAAAAGCTGCTAGAGTTACTTGGATTAATGATCTGCCTTTTTCTTAGATCCAGCCTTGCTCAATGTTCAGTCCCTCAGAGAACTGAAAATTTGCTCCCCTCTCTGAAAATTCCTCTCCCTACTGCTGAAGGAGTCAGGAAGAATCTCTGATTTTTCCAGTGATTCGCTGCCAGGCTGTCCCGGCTCAAAACATGCCCACCAGTGGGGAGAGTTGGCTACCTGCCAGGAGTCTGAACGTCACTTAAATTTGTGTACCCGTTTAAACAAAAACAAAAAAAAGAAAACCAGAACCAATTGGGTGCAGCCATCGCACCTGCCTGTGCTTGCGTTGTGTCCCATCGAGAACAGTCTCTTGTTTGAGTTCCCCAGCAATAAAAATCAGCGCGCTGCCGACTCATCCCGCAGGCCACGGAGGAGAGAGAGACGACGTATCTTAAATACGGGAATTTTGCTCTGTTACGGTGAGGTGGGAGCTGTGTTTTTTTAAAAATCATAGTCCCGAAAGATTAATTTTGAGAGCAGCATAATGGTGCTGGCTAGAAATGCTAGTGGTGGCCGGTGGCGTGGAATCCGCGCTTGTCCAGCCACGCTGTGGCTTTGATAGATTCTCGTATCGATACAAGGAAGCGTCTTGCCCTTGTGAAGAAGGAAAGCTGTGCCCAGCTGACACGTG
Source organism: Todus mexicanus (assembly GCA_013389965.1). Taxonomy (NCBI): domain Eukaryota; kingdom Metazoa; phylum Chordata; class Aves; order Coraciiformes; family Todidae; genus Todus; species Todus mexicanus. Next base: position 45,554 of record WEIS01082032.1, read on the forward strand.
CTGCTGCCCGCGAAAAGAAAGCCCTGGAAATGATTCCAGAAAGATCTCAGCGGATTAATTGAAAATCATCAATCATTAAACAGGCGTCTTTAGGAAGAGAATAGTCCAGAGTGACAAAGCTGGAAGGTGGGATTTGTTCTGGTTTTTTTCAATACTTTTTTTTT
>WEIS01082032.1:46319-62679 GCA_013389965.1 Todus mexicanus
CAGCCTCTCCTCATAAGATTTCCCCTCCAGTCCCTTCATGAGTCTTGTCACTCTCCTCTGGACCTGCTCCAGCACCTCAAGATCCTTCTTGAAGTGGTGTGGAAGACCCTCTTGCCCTGCTAGTTGTGGTGAATTAAATGCTTGTGTTTTGTTTTAGCTTCATTGTGCTCTCTACAAGGCCTTCACTAATATAGTCCTGGTGGCATGAAGGTCATTTGGCTTTCCAGATGCATTTGCCCACAGCTTTCAAACTGCAGGTGATATTTATGTCGTATTTTGGGAACTGCTGGCCCAGATTGTTATTTCTCTTTTCTTACTGCTGTTCCAGCTTCAGAAAACAAAACTCACATCCTTACTTTGTGCATCTCTGTCTCTGTTGTCTCTCCTCAGCAGCTTTTGAATCCTCTGGCTCATTTTAGCTACATTTTGCAGGGGAAATTCAAGCTGTTAGGGATAGTGAGTTGCAGTGATCTTGAAAACAGGAGAGGAAACATTGATCGTACACCAGCCAGTCTGTGCCGTATGTCACCTTTAGCTGAAGTACAGACACAGAGTTCTACTGGTTCTGCTCATCGTGGAGTTTCTCATTTCTCATGGACTTCCTTCCCTAGTGCTCCGAATCTGGCCTCTGACTTCTGCTAACAAGACATAAATCATCAATTAAAATGCGTTCCATGGGTCTGCATCTTCGCATTCCTTATAAAATTAAGGAGACTTCTAGAGATCAACTTGCTGGGTTTTGTTGTGGGGTTTTTTTGAGGTCTTGGGGTTGGTTTTTTCCTTCCTTGTGGTGAAAACACTTTAGCAGAATGGTGGTGGTAGGTCATAGGCTGGACTCGATAACCTAAGAGGTCTTTTCCAGCCTTAAATATTCGATGATTCTATGAAAATGGATCAGGAATTCACACGCTTGTGAATTTTAAGGGCAACACCACTTCAAGGGTAATGCCTGTCCCCTTTTCTTTTAGCTCCAGCACCCAGTGTGTTATGCTGTGATACTGATACCGTTACTCCCCGTGCACTTTCTGATCACTTGCCACGAAGGTGTTTTTCTGTAGCTAAAACACCTAGGCTTTTTCTTCCTTTTTAATTATTTTGGGAACTGTTCCTTAGAAGAAGTAGGAATTCAAAAGTGGTCTGAAAATACCTTTTTTTTTTTTTTTTCCCCAGCTAAGCACGTTGTTTTCCTGTTCGTGCTTCGATGCTGCCCTGTTTGTACTGGGGGTAACAGCCCCCTGCCGCTACCGCTCACGTCTGCCCTCAGATCAAGGAAGCCATCAGACAGCTCTGGCTTTTTTTCTAGCGTCACTTTTTTCCTTGAGGTGTTAATAACTTTGCTGGCTGAGAAAGCCACCTTTGATCTTATCTGCGCTCCAAAAAGTTCGCTGAGAAACGAGCGATTACGTCGGGATTGCTTCAGCTTATTTTCTCCGCTGCAGAAGGATGTCTCGCCGATCTATCTTGCCTGTACCTGAGATCCCTTAATTGACAGAGAGGGTGAATTATCTTGCTGCCTAATGGCCTTATCGCGATTTACGCTAAGCCCCCATCCTATTATCACGGCAACGTGGAGGGAGCTGGAAAGTGCTGTTAATTCAACATGTGCTTGTCTCAAGCGTGAGGGTGTAAAAGGAAACTTGACGCGGGAGTTGGGCCCTGCAGATTTTCCCGGCTAATTGCTTGTTACGTGTCATCTGCAGCGGTTTCTTCGTGACCTGCGCTTGAGGAGATTTATGCAAGGTAGAAAGAGGCTTGTGGGTGGTGGAAAATTCCCTTTCAGCCTCAGTTTAGCTGTGCGTGTCGCTGGGCCGCTGCCGTGGGGAAGGCTTTAGAAGGAAATGATCCTATTAGCAGCAAAGCCTTGTGCTGGCGAGCACCGAGTGCCGCCCTCCTGGAGGAGGAGTGAGTTCAGCTCGTGCTAATGTCTGCAGNGGGGAGTTGCTTTGAAGCCCTCCTGAGATGCTGGACTCCATGAAGTTGCTGAAGCTTTACGGGAGGTGTCAGAGGAGCAGGAAGGCTCCCCCTGTGCTGTCTGTGCATGCCAGAGGAGCAGCTGCCGATGGGACAGCACACACAGGGCAGGCGGAAAGCATGAAGCATCTGCTGCAGGTGTCTGTTTGGAAACACAGAAAGGACCCAAAAATAATCGGAAAGGAAGTAATGAAAAAATAATCCCGAAGGCTGCACACCTGGACACGCTGTACAGAAATACGCTGACCACCCTGGATGTGCACAAGTCATTTCTGAGCAGTAGGTGGGACAAAAGCAACTCTGCAAATAGCAGGGTAAACATGGACCCTAGGGCACGCTCTGGAAAGCTATACATTTTTCCTACATGAGCTTCATTTACTTACGAAAAAGCATCAGGCAAGCAGACTGGGCAGACACTCTGAGGAGAGCAAGACTCCGAAGTGGACCTTTGTTTGTGTGCCTCTGTCCGCTTCACACTCTCCTTTCACCTGCCAGCGTGTTTTCTTTTCGTTATCTTTTCAGTCCAGCTCTTGGCTGTAAAACCCACCAGGCCGTGTATTTATAGTTAAAATTACAGATTTAGAAACGCGTTAGAATAAAGGGATTAGGGGCAGATTTGCAACAAGAAAGAAAGAAGCAGCACAAGGAAGGGGCTCCCACACCCCCTTTCCCAGTTTCACACCATTCGCTCCAGTTGGGCCGCTTGTTTGGCCGCTCTCGGGACCTTGGTTCTTGGCCTTTTGGCTAAGGTCAAGAGTAGTGTGTAGTGTAGGTGGGTTTCCTGTTGGTGTCTCAGTTGCGTGGATGCACTTGCTGCTCTCTGGTGTCATCAGGATAGGTTCTTGGAGGCTAGACCTTTGCCCCACCAAACATTGCAGGACTGCACAGCGAAGATGGAGCAAAGGTGTTATTTCCTTGCTTTCTAAGCAGTGGCAGCGTGTTGTGTTGCTCCTCTTGACTACTAGACATTATAATTTCACTTTTCTGGAAGCTCACCAGTGATAACAACAACGTTTTAATCTCAGCACACCATTTAAATACATCTCCGTGTGAGAGCAAGGTAAATTGTAGTTGGGTTTTGTGAGTTTAGGGCTGACATCGTAGGTTTTCGGAAATGCCACATTGATGGAAAACAATTTTTTGTGTGTTACAACTATCTCCATGTAAGGGTCTATCACATGCTTGGCAGCCAGAGAAAAATCAGTAGATAGTGATAGGTTTTTCTATTATAAACTCCTTATTGATGGACTTGAGGCTTAAAATACAGCACGGTAGATTTGCTTTGTGAGCTCGTCTCCCATTCTGAAGTAGGATTGGCAGAGTTTTCCTCCTTCCATTACTTCCAGGCCTCTTTTTCTTTTTTTTTTTGCAGCTTCTAGTTGGATCGGTTTCAGGTTTAGACACTTTGGAATGGAAATTATGAAACTGGACTGTAGGGAGGGCAGAAGGACAATGTGAAGGCTTTAATGAAGCCAGCAGCGTAACATGGCTGTGAGAAAGCTACCTTCTGATCCTACACACATCCAGATAAATATTTCCAATAACAGTCAGGAAATCTGAATATGGTGACTAAGGCTGTGGAGAAGCTGAACCCTGTTTCCAGTTCTCATCAGCTGTGACTGAGGGGATCTAGCAGAGGTGCAGAGAGGGGCTGCTGGTGTTTGGGTGGAATGAAGAGCCCACCTCCCGGCAATGAGCAGAACTTGTTTAGCCTAAAAAGGAAGGGGTATAACTGTTATAGAATGTTAAGGGTTGGAAGGGACCTCTAGAGATCATCGAATCCATCCCCTCTGCCAGAGCAGGGTCACTTAGATGAGGTCACACAGGAACGTGTCCAGGCGGGTTTTGAAAGTCTGCAGAGAAGGAGACTCCACGACCTCTCTGGGCAGCCTGTTCCAAGCTCCATCACCCTCACAGAAAAGAAGTTTCTCCTCATGTTGAGGTGGAACTTCCTGGGTTCCAGTTTTTGTCCGTTGCCCCTTCTCCTATTACTGGGCACCACAGAAAAGAGACTGGCCCCTTCCATTTGACACCCACCCTGCGGATATTTATAGACATTGATAAGATCCCCTCTCAGCCTATTCTTCTCTGTACTAAACAGCCCCAGTTCTCTCAGCCTTTCTTCATCAGAAAGATGTTGAAGTCCCTTAATCATCCTTGTAGCCTCCGCTGGACTCTCTCCAGTAGCTCCCTGTCTCTCTTGAATTGAGGAGCCCAGAACTGGACACAGTATTCCAGGGCTGGTCTCACTGAGGCAGCGTTAGAGGTGGAGGGGAACCTCCCTAGACATGCTAGACTAAACCCGTACCGGGGAAAATGGAGAACTGGGAGAAGCTCACATCCAGATAGGAGGGGAGCCAGAAGATGAAGCAGTCACAAACAAAAACCAGTCTGAGTTGGCCAAGAGCCAGATGAGGCTGGAAACTAGGAGGGTGTTTCCTACTGTGAGGCTCTGTTGTTATTTTGGTGTATATAAAGGCAGCAAAATAACACTGGGCTGCTGCCCTACTGCCTGTCAAAGCAGAAGAAGCCTTGACTTCATATCCCAGCTGATCCTTCAGACCCNTAGGTGCAGCTGAAGTCAGTGAAGGCTGTAGTCTGAATATTCTATTAAACCATTTTAGGTTGCCTCAGGTGACTCTCCGAAATCACAGAATCCCAGAGTCGCTATGGTTGGAAAAGGCCTTTAAGATTATCAAGTCCAACCATTATCTAACTCTACCAGGGCCACTACTACACCGTATCCTTGAGCACCACATCCAGACAGCTTTAAAATACATCCAGGGACGGCGATTCAACCACTTCCCTGGGCAGCCTGTTCCAGTCTTTGATAACCCTTTCGGTAGAGAAGTTTTTCCTAATATCCAACCTCAACCTCCCCTGGCATAACTTGAGGCCTTTTCCTCTTGTCCTGTCAGTTGTGACTTGTGAGAAGGGACCAACAGCCACTTGTCTACAACCTCCTCTCAGGGAGTTGTAGAGAGGAATGTCTCCCCTCAGCCTCCTTTTCTTCAGACTAACCAACCCCAGCTCCCTCAGCCGCTCCTCGTAAGACTTAATGAGCAGATATTTTTTCCTTTGGCTTTCTGTACAGCAGATAAAGTGAGGTCGATACACGTTCCTGCACCTCACAGGCATTTTTTTGGAAAATACTGGCTGGAAAACTCTGCAGAAATAGAAATTACAGAGTTTTTCTCAGTCCTGCTCTGGGCAGTGTCACATAAACATGATTTGAAGGACAAAACAAAGCATGGAAAAGCTGCCCAGATGTGGAAGAGGAGAAGTAGGTATAACACAGATGTGAGGGGACAAGTTAGGGAGCTGGGACATCAGGGATATTTCCTAGAGGCTAGGGCAGCTGGCACTAAAGCTGGCTGTGAGGCTATGAAGTCACGGCCTGTCCAGTGCATGTCTTGATCCAAGTTTTAGTGTGGGTCAGGAGCGTGCCTATGAAACAAAGCTGAGGACTGGCCACTCCTTGGATTCTCTGGTTCAAATGCCTTGTTCCTGGGGCACAAGAACTGGGCTCCTCAGCTGAACATGAGCACCTGAACATGAGCACCCAAGGGAAACCTCTCGAGTGTGGATGTAGCTTCCTCAGTGGCCTTGGCTCTGCACATGGGCTCCTGTTGGGCCCCATCGCTTGCCAGTATGAATAAAGCCATAGGATCTCTCTTTGTAAGTTCCCACCCGCGTAGACCACTCTAACGTGAGTGTTACTGAACTTTAGACCATGGCTTTGCAGCCTTGACACTTGAGGTAGGTTTGGGGGAGAAGGTGGTTGGAATGGATAAGGATGGACAGAATAGGCTTGGTGTGTTTCTTAAGGGACAGTCACACTAGATCACTCTGTTGGTGCATGTGAAGAGCATGTGCTAAAGCCACGCTAGAGAAATCCACCATCTCAACCTCAATTCCAGGAAGAGTTTATCTGTGTGATTCTGTTCTGATACCTGTATTAATGCACCACAGGCACATCACTCCTGGTCAGCCTGGCCACCTTCTGTGCAGAAACAGCTGGCTCTGGAGGCAAGGGGACAGCAGCAGACATTGTTTATCTTGTCTCTAAAATGCTTTTTGATGTGGTGTCCCCCAGGACTCTCATTTGAAAGCTGAGGAAATGCAGGCTGGGTGAAGGGACAGGAAGATGGATTAGAAGCTGGCCGAACTGCTGGACTCAAAGGTAGTATCAACGGCTCAACGTCCAGGTGGCAGAGCGTAGCAAGCAGTGTCCCGGGGTCAATACAAGGGGTCAGTATTGTTCCATGTGTTCATCACTGATCTCAGCTGATGAGCCAGAATGAACCTTCAGCCCTTTTGTGGATGGCATCAAATTGTGTGTTGGGCAGGAAAAGGCGATAGAGCAGCACTGAAAAAGCTGATGGGTGGGCCAGTGGAAACCTTGTGAAGCTCAACAAGAAGAACACGAGTTCAGCACCTGGGGTGAAACAATCCCAGGCATCAACACAGGCTGGGGACCAGCTTGCTCCGGAGCTCACAGTATGTAAACTTCCCTCCTCCTATCCCTTTTATATACTGTATGTTCCTCAGCTGTATAGCATATGTTCTTTGACTACCTAATGGGTGGCTAGCTGTAGAAAAGATCAAATATTCTTGGAGCTGCAAGGATGACACGCAGCAGTCACAAGTTTTGGCAAACTCTGTCTGGATACGAGAAAAGAGGCTCTTTACAGCAAGGGAGGGTCAGTGCTGGAGCTGGTGCCCAGGGCGGCTGAGGAATCACCATCCTGGGAGGTGTGACAGCAACCTTCTCAAGTGAGTGACTTCATCTATCTGGCTTTGGACCTGTGTTGAGCAGAGTTTGGAATAGATGATCTCCAGAGGTCCTTTCCAACTCACATTTTTCTGTTGCTGTAAGCGTAGTTCTCCTCAACTTCCTTCTTACCTTTATCTTGCTCTCCTTTTTCTCTTGAAAACAGAAGTTATATGGAGTAGGAGGAGCCCCTGGAACACGCCTGTTGCAGTTCCATGAAGTGACCTATGCAGAAGGTGAAATGCTGGCCAAATGCCACTCACTGCAAGAAGGCCAGAAAGGGCCACTCGGACGATCTTATCTGCTGCCAGCCTTTTTTCTCCACCTGATTAACTTTGCTCTCTCTGACCCACTTGGCACGCGAGCAAGGCCCCTTGCAGAATTCCTTGCACGCAAAATCCCCTCTTTGAGACGCAAATGAAGCAACGCATACTTGGCTGCGGATCTTGACCTCCTTACCTTGTTTTCCACCGCCACCTTCGTACCCAGGCAATGTGATCTCCCGCTCACACGCTGTTTTCCAAGGAACGTAGCCTGGGTGTGACGTGCTGAGCAAAACACAAACAGCAATTTCACTTGTCAGGCAGTTCCTCTGGCTCGACAGCTCACGCTGTTGACTCACTGGCAGGTTTTCGAACCTGGAGCACCACTGCTACGGGCCCAGTTTTACTGCAGGCCAACAGGTCTGGCACACCTGAGCGGCGCTATGCGTGCGCTGTGCCTTTCGGAGATATAAAGTAAGCGTTTGACGGCTGCTGCGCGCTGCCTTGGTGGAAGCTTGACACCCACATAGCAACTGGGGTGTTCAGTGTGTGGTAGGAATGCAAACCGGTCTTAATAATCCTTTTACAGCTGCAGAAGCCGTAAGGTATTTGTGTGAAGGCAATGAAAATCCTTGTAAACGGCTCATGGTTAGTTAGCTACCATCACTATTGCTTATTTAGCCTACCATGGGGTCTTTTTTCAGTTGTTTTTTGGGGTGGGAGGGGGGCCGGGATCAGACTCTGGAAACAGAGGGGGGGTTTTTGTTGTTGTTAATTAAGAAAAATTATGTTTGAGTTCTAAATTAAATCAGAATACCCTTAAGCTGCCCTGCTGCGAGTGCTTTTACGCAGATCTTCTGGCAGTGAGTCAAGCGTTGTCACCACTCCTGTGCCCAGTATTTGTTATTTAGGCAGGGACTCAGGGATTTCTGGTGAAGACAGGGCAATATTAATGCCTCTGTGCAAGCCCCGTGTGAAGCTTCACCCAAACATGGGCAAACAACTCCAGGAGAGACTTTCCAACCAGAATGAGCACAGAGAGGCTAGAAAAAAGTTGTGTTAGGGATCTGTGCCCTAGATTGGTTCTCAGGTTGAACAGAGACCCTGTAATTGTCTCTTCTGGCATTCTACATCACACAGCCATGAAACAGTGCTCCTGAATTGACTCTGTTTTGACCATGGGTGCACGTTTAGGAAAGGGGAGGAGGAAGGAATGTGACCTGAATTTACAAAGGTCCATTAGTGGAGAAGTCATCGCAACCCTTAGTAAAATGTCTTCGTTTTAATTACTACAAGGAACGACCTTCCATTATCATTGCAGTCAAATATTTATTATTTATTTCTACTCTTAAACTTGCTTCAAGCTCCGTCTATTCAAACTTGGGATGCTTCAGTTTGCTACAGCCAGATCAGATGTGATATCTCTTCTGGCATAGATGTCGTCGGAGGATCCTGCACCTTACAATATCACTAAGGGTGGGAAGAACTGGGATTGACTCGTAGCAGTGGGGTTTCTGCCTTTCCTAATATTCTCATATGTGTCACCGCTCCTGTAACCCTCCGTGGAATAAGTCAGTTCATGGCACACACTGCAAAAGCACTGATGGCTTTTCAACTGCTCTGATCCTGTACGTGCGTCCCGTTACACGTGGGCTCAAGAGAAATGGAAAGGGATAAATGTTAAGAAATAAATAAATAAATTGTATTGTTTAATTTCTCAATCCCCATTTCCAGAAATTTGCTTTAAGAATCAAATCAGGCTGGCTGAGCCTGGAATAAAAGAGAGAGGCATTAGGAGCTCTTTTGTTCCCTTGTGGTGTAAATCTAAACCCCTGGCACGGTGTCCAAAAGACACTTAATTTTGCAGCTGCGTAGCAGAGGTCCGTATCTTTCTGTAAATCACCTGCATCTATTCACGCTTAACAGAACTGTCGGTTGTTCCCTTTGACCTAACAAACCAGAGATGCGAGAATTAGGTTTCCAGACACTGAATCTTTTTCTTTGTGACCAGTTTAAATTTCAGTCTGAAGGGAGCCAGCTGGCCGCCTAGCGAGATATGGCAAACCTTGGAACTAATTAGTCTTGAATGAAGTTGTAAGTCATCGGTGACACCTGCCTCTGCTACTCTACCTGGTTAGCTGGTGTTGGCTCGATGGTACGCGAAATCTGCTGACGTGATTGAAGGACTGGGCGTGCTGCCCCACCTAGAAAAACAAGGAAGTTGAAAGACACTGTCTAAATAGTGTTTATAGAGGATCTGAGCCAAGCCGTCTGGAGAGAAGAGGCTGCTAAAAGAGACGAGAGTGGTGTGGAGTCTGCTGATTACTGGTTTGATAAAACCAGAAAATAGGTGTGTCTATGTATATGTATGCAGGCAGGCTATGTATTGTAGAATCATAGTATGCCTTGTGTTGGAAGGGACCTCTGAAGGTCATCTAGTGCAACCCCCCTGCAGGGAGCAGGGACATCCTCAACTAGAGCAGGTTGCTCAGAGCCCCATCAAGCCTGACCTGGAATGTCTCCAGGGATGGGGCCTCCACCACCTCCCTGGGGTTCCACCATCCTCAGAGTCAAGAACTTCTTCCTAATGTCCAATCTAAATCTCCCCTGCTCTAGTTTCAAATCATTGTCCCTTGTCCTGTTGCTATATGCCCTTGTAAAAAGTCCCTCTCCAGCTTTCCTGTAGGCTCCCTTCAGGCACTGGAAGGCTGTTATTAGATCTCCCCTGAGCCGTCTATTCTCCAGGCTCAACAAACCCAATTCCCTCAGCCTACCCTCACAGCAGAGCTGCTCCAGTCCTCTGATCATTTTCCTGGCCTCCTCTGGCCTGGCTCCATCAGGTCCATGTCCTTCCTGTGCTGAGGGCTCCAGAGCTGGACACAGCGCTCCAGGTGAGGTCTCACCAGAGCAGAGGGGCAGGATCACCTCTCTTGATCTGCTGGGCATGTTTCTTTTGATGCAGCCCAGGATGCAATTGGCCTTCTGGCCTTCTCTTGTAGACTACATATCATGCACAGGTTGCTTGAGAGTAGGTTGAAAAAAGGCTTATTCATGTGCTAACATGTAAATTAATGTTCAGCTTTAGTGGTCACAGAATCATAGAATGTTGGGGATTGGGAGGGACCTCCAAAGCTCATCTAGTCCAATCCCCCCCATTGCCGGAGCAGGATCACCTAGAGCAAGTCCCACAGGAACTCGTCCAGGCGGGTTTGAAACATCTCCAGAGAAGGAGACTCCACAACTCCCCTGGGCAGTCAGTTGTGGTGATTCCATATCAGGACTTTATAGGGATCACCATTTAAAATACATCTCCCTGTAGTTCTTAAAAGCAATTACCGTGTGTTTCTGTGACTGAGAAACTGCACAATTTTTACTCATGTCATTGCCTGAGTAGAAGAATGAGCTTTATGTACGAACTTCACACACATTTGAAAGCTGTGTCTGGTTCTGCATGACTGTGCTAGCTCTTCAGAGTGAATTTAGCTGGAAACCTTAATGGCTTTAAGAGATCTCGTTCTAAATATCCTGACGGAAGGCATCCTTAATGTGTTTTTACTCACTCGCATCACTGCTGAGTTCCTTAAAAAATATTTTGAATCAGAATGGCTACAAACTGCCTACGCCTATTTTTGTGCTCTTTGCATTTCTGCTTGTACGCTAACTAACACGCTGTAATTAGCCACAGAATTGTTTTCCCCTTCTTGCCTTAATTCTTTCCAAATAATTAGTTCTAATTGAGGAGATGGTGATTATTACACAGCCATTCACTTCCCAATGCTTTTCTTTCCCTCCCAGAGAGAGTGATTCACAAAATATTCATCCATTTAAGACAAAGCCAATACCTACATTTTGCTGGCGTGGTCCTTTTGATATCTTAAGAGGTCTTTTCCAACCTTGATGATTCTATAACTCTGTGATAGACAGAATTGCTTTCATATACTTCATTTAAGGGGCTGATCTAATCCTTTGAAGTTTTATTATTGGCTTCCTTCAAATCTGGATCAGTCTTCAAACTGATCAGTTCTTGGCTGGGTAACACCCAATGAATCTGGTTGAAGGTGTTGAAGAAAGCAGCATAAAGGATTATCTTTGTTGCGTCTGAGCCAACCTACAGACACGTAATCTTACCTTCGGCTGCCAACTCCCTGAAATGATTTTGTTTTTCTTTAGGAATTAATGCATGAATCAGTGGATGTAGGGTTATATAAAAACATAAAATCAAACAAAGCAAGCATTTTATCATTCCCTCCTCTTCTTTTGTTATTCCATCTTTCTGGTCCCGCAGCTGAATTCAGTAGTTTTTGCTTTAAATCCTCTCCACTCAGAATCTTGCCTATCTCTTCAAAGCTGAAAGACATTTGAGAAGACATCCTAAACACTTGGAAGAGCTTGTTGTGTCTTATTCCCCCATGGCACTGCTGCCATGGAAGCTTAAAACTGATTGCTGTCTTCAGCCTCTCCTTCTCTGGAAAGTGCAGCCTGTCACCTCCTGCCTTCTCTTACCCTTTACCTCATTCTTCCCCCGACAGCTTCTCACCAGCCGATGTAGAAAACGTCACTTCTTGCAGCCGTCACACAGCAGAGCGCTGCCCTTCCTGCCTGCCTGCCCCTTCACCTCCAAACGCCGTCAACGTGCTACCCAGAGTCACTGACTTGTATTTTCCTCTAATTCTACTTCAGATCCCCCTTAGTCTGTTTTTGTCCCCGGTGCAATGTGTGTCCTGCAGTTATATCCATGTCATTCATGGACCGTTGCCTTTTGATTCCCCTTTCTTTCAGGTCCTCATCCCTTCCATCCTGGAGCAGAAGGCTGCTGTCTCTCAGAGCTTTCCTCTCCAGTGCTTCTCTGAGCAATGTCGGCCCTGAACACAGCTTCAACTATTATCTTTTCTCCTCACAGCTAAAATAAGTCACGATGCATCCTCCTAACAGTCCCTGGTGGGTACCTAGCCATGCTCAAAAGGCTAGATCTTTTCACACTCCATCAGAAACATAGAGTCATAGAATCTTTGAGGTTGGAAAAGACCCTTGGGATCATCGAGTCCACTCGTTAGCCCTATTCTGCAAAATTCATCCCTAAACCGTATCTCCCCAACACCACATCTAAACGCCCTTTAAACACATCCAGTGATGGGGATTCAACCCCCTCCCTGGGCAGCCCATTCCAGGAGCTGACTACTCTTCCTGTGAAATTTTTTTTTTCCTAATGTCCAATGTAAACCTACCCTGTTGCAGTCTTGAAGCCATTCCTTCTTGTTCTATCGCTAATTACCTGTGAGAAGAGACCAGCACCAACCTCTCTACAACGTCCCTTCAAGTAGCTGTAGAGACCGATAAGGTCTCCTCTCAGCCTCCTCTTCCTCAAACTAAACAGTCCCAGCTCTTTCAGTCTTTCCTCATAAGATTTATTCTCCAGGCCCTTTACTAACTTCGTTGCCCTAATCATCGCTGTACTTCTTGTTGCTCAGATCAGTAATCTTGGTTTCCTACAGTTTGGCCCTAAAGTTCTGGATTCCTCTAAATGTTTCTAGTCCTGCTTGCACCGTATTCTCCAGACAAGAGCTCACATCTTTGCACGCTCCTGTACTATTTTCCCAGCCTCAGCGATGCTGTTGCTGTATGACTGAAATGGCTGCTCTCCATCTCTGGTCTTTTTTCTGATGGTGCCCATTCACTAATCAGTTGTTCAAACCTCCTTCCCTTCCTGATCATTACTCTCTTATTCCTCCGTCAGGTCCTTGTACTGCCTCACGTCTTCTGTGTAAGCAGAAACCTCCCTCAGACTCCTCCACAGCCTGGCTTTTTGGTTTCTGAGGTGATGGACTCTCTCCTGGTGAAGGCCATTTCTCTGGTGGAGAAGGTGGCCATGGTGCCCTACACAAATCACAGTGATGGAGGCAGGAGGACCTGCCTGTGTCCTGGCAGCTGAGCGTGGGGGGATGCGTGCAACCACCCCTTCTGGCTGGGTGACACCATCCCAACACTGACATCGCTGCTGACCCCTGCCATGTGACCTCATTTTTCATCTTGGCTTGGCATCCTCCTTGCACGGCAGGAGAGTCCCAGCACATGGGTTTTCATTCCTGGGGCAGCAAATGCCTAGTTTGCCTTCTTGGCTGAGATGCTTGGAGCCATCTCCCTCCCCAAGTCCCCCAGAGACCATCCAGTGATCTTCTCTGAGCACGTGTTTCCACAGCACAGTCCGCTGAATGGAAAAAAATGAAGGTTCTGACTCAGAAATAGTGATGCCCTGATTTGGAGAGGCTGCTGAAACTCACTTCCTTGGCCACACCCCACAGAACAGGACGACTGAGCTTTCTGCTGAAGCAGCCTGCTCTGCTATGGTGACCCAAAAATCAGTGTTTAATCAAAATATGGAAAACCACTATGTTCTTCTTCCAACATTTGCCTCTGCCAAGAAAATAAATAATAAAAAAGGACAAACACTCATTGTTTAGAAGGTGGAAACTTGCCTTGTCCTGTCTACTCTTGACTGGCAAAGAACTACAGGCAGATTGTTCTTTTACTGTGTTCTCTCCAAATGTTATCTTCTTGTTTCATGGGCTGCTAGACTTTGAGGGCCACGGATGTCATTGGGAGGTTTCCAATGGCTTGAGCTGTTGATAGCAACAAGGTTCAAGGCAACGAGTGCTCTGTGAGGAGCTCAAGCTGAACACCTTACCAGGAATCGCTCTATAATTGAAAATGGATCTCTGCAGCACAGACTCCCAGATGATTCCTTCAGTGGGGTCATGAAGACAGCAATCAGTAGTATTCAGGAGAAACAAGAATGTTGCACTGCTCTTCACCTGTAGGAACATTATCCCTTTTCTGCCTTAACGCTGTCAGCCCTTCACGATGTTTTTCTTGTCTGACCCACATTTATTTTTGTAAGCACAATGTCTGGGAGTTTGATGAAAATGTGTCATAGGCTGACTCACAGTAAAGCGGCGATAAAAACAGGACACAGAAGTTTCTTGCAGGCAGAACAGCATCTCATCCGTGCGTCTAATTGATGTTGTTTTCCCCTCTCATGCTGGATTGCAACCGCCTGAGAATTTGAAGCGAGGAAAGAAAGTCATGCCTGAGGTCCAGCTTTGCCTTTGGTGAATCCCACGCAGCACTCCCATAGTGAAAGCCCCTCCACCACTATTAATGAGGGTTGTACCTCGGCACACAAACTGTGGGAAGCCTTGAACATAGATAGGATGCTGAACGTGAGCCAGCATGTCATGCCCAGGTATCCAAGAAGGCCAACAGCAACCTGGCTTCTATCAGAACCAGCGTGGCTAGAAGGAGTAGAGAAGTGATCGTGGCCCTGTACTCAGCACTGGTGAGGCTGCAGCATGAGTATTGTGCCTGGTTTGGGGTACTACAGTGTAAGAAAGGCATTGAGATCCTGGGACAGGTTCTGAGAAGGGCAACAAAGCTGGTGAGTGGTCTGGAGAACACATCTTATGAAGAGAGGCTGAGGGAGCTGGGATTGTTTAGCCCGGAGAAGAGGAGGCTGAGGGGAGACCTTACTGCTCTCTACAACTACCTGAAAGGAGGTTGTAGTGAGCTGGGTGTTGGTCTCTTCTCCCAGGTAACCAGTGATAGGATGAGAGGAAATGGGCTTAAGTTGTGCCAGGGAAGGTTTACATTGGATACTAGGAAAAATTTCTGCACTGAAAGAGCAGTGAGGCCTTGGAACAGGCTGCCCAGGGAGGTTGTGAAGTCACCATCCCTGGAGAGTTTCAAAAAATGAATAGATGTGGCACTTCAGGATATGGCTTAACGGTTATTATAATGTTTAGTAGACAGTTGGACTTGATGATCTTGAAGGTCATTTCCAACCTCAGTGATTCTATGATTTCAAGCTCGAGCAACCCACCAGGGTGTCCTTCTCCAGGCTACTAGAAAATCTGCTCCAGAGCACAGTTTCAGAGAAGACTTGCTCATGTGCAGTGTCAAAATGACATTGTAAAACTATAGGGGAATCTCTTCTGAAAGGGGGCAAAGTGCTGTATTGCAATGGGTCCTTTTTCCACTAATAGTATGTCAAGGTTTGGGGTGAGGGCCATCCACTAGATGAATGGCAGATGCTCTCTGCTAACCCCTCTCCCTCCCCAAAGGGGAAGAGAAAGAGAGTACGGGAGAGAGACTTAGGGATTGGAAAAGAAAACTAAAAGCTTTAATGAAAATGCTAACAAAAGAATGAAATATANAGGGGGATGGGCACTTCTCCCAGGCAATTTGTGACAGGACAAGAGGGCACAGCCTGAAGCTGCACCAGGGGAGCTTTAGGTTGGATATTCGGAAGCACTTCCTCACAGAAAGGGGGATGAAACACTGGGATGGGCTGCCCAGGGAGGTGGTGGAGTCACCGTCCCTGGAGGTGTTTAAGGCCAGACTGGATGCCACCCTTAGTGGCAGGGTTTAGCTGAGTGGTGGTGGTAGGTCATAGGCTGGACTCGATGATCTCAGAGGTCTTTTCCAGCCTTAATTATTCTATGATTCTATGATTTTCACCATGAATTTGCTTGCAGAAACCCCTCCTGCTCAGTGGGCAAACTGACCTTGGGTATCCGGAGGTGGATGGAGATCAGCACCCAGCAAGAGGTCATCCTACTCCAACCCTGTGCCTGCCAAAAGCTCTGATGGCACCAGCAACAGAGAGAAACAGAGGTCTTGCTATTTCTTCAGGCATGCGAGCCAGCACAACATAAAATATTTGTGTTATTCTGAAAATCCAGGCTGATGCTTACTGACCAGGACTGAAAAATTCCCTGACTCTGTGCTAGAAAATAGAAAAGCGACTGATCTGGAAAGAGACCTTGTTTGGATGAGCTAACCATGTCCACAGCTACACGTGCCAGGATGGCAGCCGCTCCCCACCCACCAAACGCTACCACTGGCATTGCCCTCCCTCTAGCCCTCTGATTAAGAAACAGGTGCTGTCACAAACATTCAAAACTGGCCCGTATTGACTGAGGAGAGAGGTTTGGATGTGACGTAGAGATCTCAAGAGTAAATATTTATTCAAATGCGTGAAGCGTCCCAGCCAAATTGGGACACCCCGAATGTGATTTCACAGAGGGTTCTTATACCCTTCAAACATTCAGGTGCAACATGATTTGACTAATCATGAACGCTGCTGGTTACTAATCACAGAATGTTAGGGGTTGGGAGGGACCTCGAAAGATCATCTAATCCAACCCCTCCACTAGAGCAGGATCACCTAGATCAAGTCACACAGGAACTCGTCTAGGTGTGTTTTGAATGTCTCCAGAGAAGGAGACTCCACAACCTCTCTGGGCAGCCTGTTCTAGTGTTCTATGACCCTCACTGTGTAAAAGTTTTTCCTTATGTT
>WEIS01082044.1:5278-29295 GCA_013389965.1 Todus mexicanus
CTCAAAACAATCTTGTCTTCCAATAAACAAGAGGGATTTACACCAATTAAAGCAAGAGGAAAATCTATTTCCTTTTGCTCTATTATCCTCGTTACTGTGTTTCAAATTCTTGGTTTTCAAATCCAATTTCTGATGCTCTTAACTTGTCCATTTTCGTACTGTCTTCCCAGCACCCTGATGCTCCACCAATGGTGGCAATAGTGCTTATATCACAGTCAGGCCTCTGCTGCATTATTTACTGCATCGCACAGCTCCGCAGCATGTTTAGGTGACAGGACAGTAAAATGGGGCAGATTTACAGAAAAAACCTCTGGTACCAACATAGCAAATCATGGTAGGCCAAAAAAACCTGAACATTTTTTAACAGCTGAGTAGTCCGTTTCAGACTTGTATTTTCAACAGCGCAGAGTTGCAGCAGATACTTCTCTTTCTCCACCTCCAAGTCAAAATGCTATAAAAGGTCCTAAACTCTTCCTAAAAAAATGTCATTCTTCTACAGGACTACCGAATGAAAACCCCACTGGGGCTGCCACAGACCTCAGGATGCTTAATCCATGCAGGACCTGAACTGAATGTTTGTTTCAGATGCAAAGAAAAGCCAAATATATCCCTCAGTTGCCAGTAAGTGATCTATCTTGTGCTCGTTCTATGATCATGACTGGGAGCTGCTTCTACATAGACAGGAAGGGAGAAATTTGAGGTAAAATATTTTTACAGACTCAAAATTCTCATTCCCCGCTGCAATTTCGAGAGAGCATCGCACCTTTTTTTTTTTGCTTTTGCTCTCTCTACCTCAGCAGTTGTTGTTAACATGACATTCTTCTTCTTGTGAAATCTCAGGAATGGCTTTGCCTTTCTTACGGGAAAGAAAAATAGCTCTTCCTTAATTTGCTTCACCACCACCAGCAAAACAATAGTTAATTACTGAAAGGAAATGGGGAGGAGCCCAAGCCAAACGGAGGAGCCACTGCAGCATGGAGCACCCATCCATGCTTAATGCGCTATAGAAATGCAGGTAAAGTGCAAAATGAGCTACAAAAAAATGAGCCACTAGAAGCACCTGGAGCAGGCAGCTCATAAAATCCACATCCAGCCCCGAGTGCTGTGCAGGGAAACAGAAGTGGGGAATAAAGCACATCATGCAGCTACTGGTATGTCACCGTCACACTGCTCAAAATCTTGAGCAAAATCTGTTTCTCTCTGATAACATTGTGGATAAAATTAGCTAATAGCTTTAGAAAGGGAAAGCAGAGACTTGTTTC
Source organism: Todus mexicanus (assembly GCA_013389965.1). NCBI lineage: Eukaryota > Metazoa > Chordata > Aves > Coraciiformes > Todidae > Todus > Todus mexicanus. The sequence goes on from WEIS01082044.1 coordinate 6,541, forward strand.
TTTTCTCTCTGCTAATCATCTAAAAGAGAAAATAAGGCGCTGATCAGTGCCAACTCCCTTATCTATCTCCATTCAAGTGGTAGCACAATGAGTTTCAGTGAGATTGTTCAAAAAAGCCCTCAAAAGTGCATTTAGAGTTGAAGTGATTATGCAGATCCTCAGTTCATGTAAGCAAGCAAGGTCCAGGGACTTCACAGACCTGCCTTTGGTTTATTCTGGCTAAGAATCATTTTTTATTCCCAGTGTGGCCGGTTAGCAAGCAAAACTGCCGCTCACCCTGGGATTCTCCTCAAAGAAAAAGCACAACGCAGAAGTCTCCAGTGGAGCTTGTTCTTCCTTTACAGATCACTTTTCTATACAACAGAGATGAAACCACCACAAGTCTCCAAGGACCCCATTCACCCAATTTATTTTGGATTTGATCTCCACTGACTACAGGCCGCAAGGGGGTGCGCAGCAATAGCAGTGGGTTGGTTCAGCTCAGCATTGCACTTCAGAGGCGACTATCCCGTTTTTCCCCACCTACCTCATTTTTGGCTCACGTCACAGGGCAGCGCTGGAGCACACAAACTGGGATCCTTTGCAGATGAAACTAAGATGGAAGGTGCAGCTGTAGATCTGATGCACTCCCATTTCCCACATCTAAATCACCCCCTCCAAGGCATGTATAGCATGGAAGTCAGGTTTCAGGCTACAGCTCTCTACCAGCTAGTCCATGCTAATTGTTAATGTAGACAACAGCCTTCTGGTAGCTCCTGCAGATGTAGCTACCTGCATTTCATCAAATGAATTCTGCTCGGAGTTGTTTTGTATAAATAACATGGTGACAACCCCAGAATTCAAGTGTTGAAGGAATAAGAGCACTGTTACTCGATTGTTTTCAGGGTAACATTTTTTGCTTGTTTTCTGGCAAGGAGAAGCCCGTAGCCAATATCAAACACCAGTGGCTGTTGGGAGACTCTGTTTTGGAGGAGCCTGTAGAGACTCTGATAACCAGGAGCAGAGCAGACTTGCCCACATCTTTCAGCCTCTTCCTGAGATACGTCTTCTATGACTGGTAGATCAGATGGGATGACAATATAAGGATCTCTCCATGCTCTGGTCGTCTGAACCCCAGAAGGGATGAGGCCAGGCTGGACATCTCTGACAGGAACAAACCAGCACTAATCCCTGAAAATTACAGGCCATGATCCTGAGCCCACTGGTGTTATCATGAATCTTCCCAGTGTGGAAGTCATCTGACCACATGTTGGTACCTGCACTGTAGGATCTGCAGCTGGTGTGTTTGTACCACCACATGTGAGGTACAACTGGGTCTCGCACTAAATCCCATGTCTAAAAGAGGTGAGGAGGACAATCCTGAGCAAGACTTTGTTCTGGTGATTGACTATGCAGGGAGACAGAGGTAAGTGCTTTGCAAGCATCAAGTTAGGTGGGATGAATACAGTCACTCATCACTATGACAGGCTTCCCATAACCCCTTTAAAATAAATATGGGTCAATAAATGAATATATTCTCAGCCTGCAGGGATCAGCCTTCCGAGGCCTCCAGGTGAGTGGAGCGACCATTTTTTGCACCTACGCAGCTACACTGACTCCTTCTAGAAGTCAGCATGCCCTACCAATGGCTGTGTCACAACGCAGGGATGCTGTCCTGCCGCACACAAGTGACACAGACTGAATGATTTTCTACCTTCGGGTAAGAGAGTAAACACCTGTCAGTGTTGCTGGACTAGTTACCACTGTGTATAGATGTTATGCCATGTAGATTAGCTGTGTAAAGGAGACACGCGATACACATATAGCCACTGCTCAGTTCAAGCCGAGGAGACAGCAGATAAAGAGCCCTTCCTTTAACCACCCTGAACTTGAGACACATGCCAATCACGTGCCTAAATCTGCATTCTCAAGAGCACAAGCAAGACGTGGTTGTTCTACCTTAAAAATAAAACCACACTGCAACAGAAATGTACGTCCTTTATTAACAACTTTTCAAAATAAATTTGAAGAAAAAAAGTCTTTGGTGACACTATCTATAAAAACAACCTATCTTAGATGGCAAACCTATGATGTTATACAGGTTAATGAAGTAAACCAAATTATATGGCTTTTTAATTTCTCATTCTCTCTTTTTTTCTCTCACTCACACATTTTCTTTAGTTTTAATTGCACCATGTTGTCAATAGTTAAACAAAGAGGGAGAAACACTTTAAAAAAGATGTGGCAGCACTATGAAAACATTGGTAATGCATTAGAAAATTTTTCTCAAAAATGTACATTTTATACAAAATAAGACCATATTTTTTTGTTTGCTTTTTTGCTTTACATTTGCCCGCCTAAGAAATCCCATTTCAGGTTTCCATTCTCATCATCCAAACACTGTACATATTTTCTCTCAAAATAAATATACAGGATTATGTACAAGGTCGCAAGGCCTATTGGATCGTCACTAATCTGCTGTGAAATAGTCACTAAAAACGTCATGACAGAGTGGGAGGGAGCATCCCAAAGCATCTGCCGAGTCCTAGAACCCCCTCTAATTTAACTCTCCCTAACTTAACTCCAACTTAAAAAATGTGAGTGAAGACGGTTAAAACAGTGGTATAAAGGCCAGCTTGACTTAGTTTTAAACAAGGGTGAGATGTATACAATTTTGGAAGATGTGGTTTTATTTCCAGCAGACACTGGCTAAGATCCAGCATGGGGCAGGTCCCTTCTTGGAAGACCCCCAGGCCCATCCTTGTGAAATTCTGCTCCATCCCAGGGAAAGGTTCTATGAGGCTGAGGCATTTGAAGGCCACATTTCTGCGACAGACAGCAGAGCCAGCCTGGAAAAAAACCCAGAGCAGACCCACCAATCCACTCCTTGCTGTAAGACGATGTTTAACTGGAGGAATTAGTAAAGTTGTTATCAATAGAGATATTACGACAAACGCTGGGTAGACTTTTTGTTTTGATATGGGAGGAGAAAGAGGACGACAGTGGATTTTACCCTGGGAATTTCGATGTTTTTAAAAATCCCTAATTTCCTTCCAGCTGTTTCTTTCATTGATTCAGTACCAAAGGATCCCATTCATGAAATGACATCTTTTGGTGAATGAGCTATTTTCAAAGGCGCTCATTGGTGAAAGATTAATTTATTTGTCAAAGTTAGCTCTAAAAAAGAAACCGCAATCAGAAATTGATCAGATCTGTGATGTTTGCCAATGGAAAAGATCAAAGCACCCAATAGCCATGCATTAGCACACCAGTGTGTTCACTATGGAATTGTTACACAGCTTAAACATTTGCATGGAGAAAAAGCTACGGCAATAATTAGAGGCTTTCACAACATAGAAAGAGGGCAAATAAAATCTCGTACATGCCCAAGGGACTGCAAGGAGAGCCAGGCACTTTCTATCTTGGAAGCTTGCCCCTATTTTGGTGTCGTGTTTTTCTCATTACGAAACCCTCCTCCAGCAATAGATCTCATTCAAATTATAACTGGGAAGGGTTTCTTTCTTTCTCTTTCCCTCTTCCCCCACCCCCCCCTTTTTAATAAATTCAATTAAAAATTCATCAGTTCTCCCAAACTCTAATCCCTACTTTTATTCTGTTTTAATGGCATGGATCTATCCACATTCATCCATCCATCTCACCCCTGATTAAATTAAGGTCAGTAACCTTTATGAAAGGCCACATGCGTAACACCCAGTCAAGTCATCAGGCATTCAAGTACCTGTAAAGTAAAGGCTAACATAGCCTGCTGTTAATGAAGAAAAAGAAAATAATAATAAATGAAAAAAAACTACAAAAGGAGCAACAAGGATTGAACCTTGTTTCAGCACCATCTGAATTAAGGGAAGGAGGGAGGGAAAAAACCCCCAAAGAACCATTAACTCTCACACAGGACGTGACAAAAGGGTGATTTCATTCACTAAGGAATAAAACACAGCTGTATTTGAGCCAGATACACACGGAGGCTCAGGAGCATGCCTACTGTCCTTAGGAGAGTTGGCCGGTAACGTCCGCACTGAGCGTAACACCCCGAGTCTCTCAACTGGATCTGTGTCCAACTCTTCCCCTGGGTCCCTGGGCCATGGACACGGAAACCAACGGCTGCTCTCGAGACTGGCCGCGAGGCACATTCTTTCCTAGAGAGACGGCCGTGCCTGGGTAACGTGCTGCAAAGAGAAATGCTCCTACCTATCCGCGTCCCTTCTGGAGTTAAGCCTTTCATTGTTACTTGTTTAATTAGCGATCTGTAAACAGAAAGGGCCTCCAATCACATTGAGGGCCAGCTTTAGCACAGTCTCTTTCAGCCACCCCCAAAACTGACGGTAACAGAATGTCAAACAGCTTTAAAGCTTGGCCTGACTTGCTGCACTCCAAAAATGGTTAGCTACTCCCTTTTTTTACCAACAATCCAACCCACGTGCCCTAAAGTGGCGTTAACTAAAATCCAAGCAGAGTTGCAGTTCTTGCTTTAGTAGGGTCCCTTCTTTCCCTTTCCCATTCCCTTTCCCTGGCCTCTCCTGCTGGCTACAGACCATTAACTGCTTCTCAGAGCTGTGGATACTCCTGTGGACACACATCTGCACGCCTCTGCCTGCAAACCGGGACATGAGCGAAGCGTGAGCCCTGCCAACCTCATCCAGGGTTTGACGCATTCTGAAGAAAAGCAGTCTAAGAAGAAGATCTATTCCAGTCCCTGAAACAGCTGCCTGATCTCCAAGAGGAAAAGGCAGCATGGGAACCGCTAAGCCATTCACTCTGGAAAACCAAACCACTGGACTCCACTTTCTCCTGCAGATCAGCAAGAGCAGACCTGAGAGCACAGGGAAGTGAGGTTCAGGTCTTTATGGGATGTGGAGACCTGAATTAGCAGCTCACCCTCAAAAGACAGGAGCATATCCCGCTCCCTCTCCTTCCCTGGCCCTGCCTACCTGCTCTTGCCTCTTTACACATCTCCCCATATGTTGACTTAACCCTCTAAAATGGCATCAAAACCATCCAATAAGTAACTGGACAGTTTTCCATGATTTTAGAGAGTTGAACAGGCTCCCAGAAGCATATGGTGGGCACCAGTGTGGCAGAAGGTGTCAGGCGAGACTGCATGGCCAGCAGCTAGGAGAGGAACAGGAGTGGGTGGAAAAGTGGCACCTCTTCCTTTCCGCAGCAACAAGTCACCAGCTGCAGTCTCGCACGTTTTGGCAGATTCCTTTGAAGATTCGGTTCAGATTTGCGAGAGCATGTAGTGATAGAACAAAGGGTAACGGCTTTACCCCTTGAAAGAAGACAGATGAAGTGTCCAAGGCTTTGGGAAACCTGGTCTAGTAGAAGATGTCCCTGACCACAGCAGGGGGGTTGGAACTAGGTGACATTTAAGGTCCTTCCTAACCCAAAGCATTCTAACACAAAATACCAGGAACCTGTTCCGGCCCTAACTCACTGTGCTCAGTTCAAACACTGCAATATGTATGCAAAGCAAAACATTCTTTGCAAGTCCTTACATGGCAGGTTGCATACAAACATTTAGCAGAATGTACTTTGCACTTTTAAAACAACTTTCTGTTTAGGGATTCTGATCTTACCAGTAAAAAAACCCCTATTTGGGTAGGCTTCACAGCATTCCCTCTACAAACAGTAATTATTACTTTCACAAATGAGGAAACTGAGGCATGCCTCAGTGATGGGAGTTGCTTAAAGCTGCATAATAAACCAGTGCCTGAGCCCGAGTTAAACTGGTAATAATTCTGGTCAGCTCTTCCTCACACTCCAGCTACTCTTCACCCCTGCTGCCGGACCGCCAGTTTACAAAGGAATGAGGTATAGAAAAGCTTGCTGGTCTCCTGGACATTGGCACCAAACCTTCTCGCTGTGACTTTAACAGAGCTCTTTGGGGTGGTGATAGTTACAGAGCCCCTCAAACGCACCTCATCAAAATGTGAGAGTTCCAAACATTTCTAAAGTGCTTATTTTCTTAGCAAATCAGAACAGCATCTTTCTGACCCAAATCGCTGCTTTTGTTTTTCGTTCATCTAACGCAAAGAAACACAGAAATAAGCAAAGCGCTACAGAAAAATAAACTGAAATATTTCCATTTAAAAATACTTTCATTTGAGTATGCTGAAAACATTCAAGCATGAGCAATGACGGTGTTTCAGGGACAGGTTTTTTTTTTTGTCTGAGTTACCCTGCCTCAAGTACACCCATGAGCACCTGCTGCTGCCTGTACCCAGGGTCTCACCAGAGATTTTACTCCAGGTGTCAGACCTCCAGGAGGGAATTTCTCCACCTGTTTGCACAAGAAAAGGGAAAAGAATAGAGGGGAAAAAAAAAGGGGGGGAAGGGAAAAGAGAAAAGGAAAGAAATGAAAAAGGGAAAGGAAAAGAAAAAAAAGGAAAGGAGAAAAGAAGCCCGTGCTTTGATTTGAAATAAGCCCATTCATTACAGGACAAATTCCCACGTTGAAAGCACTAACATGCCTTCTTTTTTTGCCAACACCCCTTTTACCCCCAGAACAGAGCTATTTCTAGAAATTCAGCCGCCACAGCCAAACAGCACCACTGCCTGCAGGCTGCAGAGACTCGGGCAGGCTGTGCGCGTCCCGTGCAGCACCACACTGGCCGTGCTGATCGCCCTGTGGTGCTCACCATGAGCATCCCCATTTGGGATGTACCTCTCCTACCAGAATAGACAACTGGCACTGCACCTCTACTGTGCTTGAAGCCCTCCCTGTGCTCCACGTCACTGGTTTGCTCCTCAGCAGTAATGTTCCTCCCTCCCTTTGAGGCAAGACTGACCACCTTCAAAAACAGGTTCCCGAACCAGAAGGATCTACACTCTCGTCTGGCTCTTGAGGATTCTCCAGTTTTCCATCCATCCAAAGGAGTTTTGCCACAGTGGCTGCTACTGGCTTGGGGAAAACCAGAAAAAAAAAATATATTAAGAAGTCAGCAGTAAATGAGAAATGTTAATACTTCGGTTCTGGCCTGCTTGTGCTCAAGTTTGTTTCTGAACCTGCTGCATTTTCTCCCTGTGAGATTCAAGCATTTAACTTGGCAGGGGAAAAATGAACGCAAATTGCATTGACAATCAAATGCACGAAAGAAAGAAACGGCAGCTCTGAAATATTCACAACCAACACAATTTTGATTAAAGAAAGAACTCTGTTTTTAATAGTTGTTTTTGTTTTTTGTTTTTNCCCCTCAGCAGCGCTCCTCCTCAGAGTCGTTCAATGTCTCGGTACTTCTTCCTCAGGATGGAGACCTGGTCTTTAAAGAGGACAGGGTCGAGCCTCATCTGAGAGTGGATCAGCGGCATATAGCCAAACCAGCTGGCGAAAGTGTTCATGCAGCTCTGCCGCTGGGCGAAGTGGTCGGGGTCAGCCCAGCGCGAGGCCCGGGACGTCTGTGTGGAGAGGAGGGAAGAAATCAGATGTTGACCACAACACAACAAACTAGCAGGAAAGGGTGGGCACTGTGGCTGGGCTGATGCTGCGCCATGGAGTGGTGCTGGATCTTGAGAGCACGAGGCTCTGAGGTGGCTGAAATCTCTTCAGTGGGTGTTTCAAAACCAGGGGAAGGACACCTTGCCCACAGCAGGAGCAGGTGATGGCAAGCCAGCCATCCCCAACTTTCAAAGCAGCGCAGAGAGCAGTGCAGCGTGGTGGCCTGAGCTCAACCATAAGCCAGTCTGACGTGGGGCGTGACACCTGCAAGCAGGCCACCAAAACCTGCCAGCACACTGCTGGACTCTGTCCCTCACTCTTCTATTTTTCAAACCCTCAAGCTGTTAGTGGAACACTGGAACAAGTTGCCCAGCGAGGTCGTGGAGGCCCCACTGCTGGAGACATTCAAGGTCAGGCTTGACGGGGCTCAGAGCAACCTGATCTAGATAAAGATGTCCCTGCTCACTGCAGGGGGTTGGACTAAATGACCTTTAGAGGTGCCTTCCAACCCAAACCATTCTATGATTCTATTTCAGAGATAGACCAAATCCTTAAAATCACCAGGAAAGACAAGAAAGCCGCCACTTTCCACTAGAGGTGGGCATCCAAGCACAGGCCCACAGCTGCTGCCCACGGCCTTCAGCCACAGGAGGAAAATGTGCTGCAATAATTACAGTTTCTGAGGTCAAACCCCCACTTTTGCCGTCCAGATCTACAGAAATTTATACACGAGAGATTTCAACCAACTTGTAACTGAGCTCAGCAGAAGTCCTTATGTGCTTGGCATAAGCCATGTGTGTAGACGTCCTGCAGGGCAAAGCAGNATCATTAAAAAAGTTTAAACCTGCATAGCAATCATTTCAAAAATAATTATTTAATGTTCCATAATGAAACTGTACACGACCTAGTCTTGAGCGACAGGAGCCTGCCAGGCGGCTCAATGCAGTCCGGAGCAGCGCGCCCAGCGCCGGGACGCCGCTCGCCGGGCTCGGGCGCTGCTGGCAGCGGCACAGTCTGGCTCCACGCGCCGGCGGCGNCCTGCCAGCTCACTGCTGGACTCTGTCCCTCACTCTTCTATTTTTCAAACCCTCAAACTGTTAGTGGAACACTGGAACAAGTTGCCCAGCGAGGTGGTGGAGGCCCCACTGCTGGAGACATTCAAGGTCAGGCTTGACGGGGCTCAGAGCAACCTGATCTAGATAAAGATGTCCCTGCTCACTGCAGGGGGTTGGACTAAATGACCTTTAGAGGTGCCTTCCAACCCAAACCATTCTATGATTCTATTTCAGAGATAGACCAAATCCTTAAAATCACCAGGAAAGACAAGAAAGCCGCCACTTTCCACTAGAGGTGGGCATCCAAGCACAGGCCCACAGCTGCTGCCCACGGCCTTCAGCCACAGGAGGAAAATGTGCTGCAATAATTACAGTTTCTGAGGTCAAACCCCCACTTTTGCCGTCCAGATCTACAGAAATTTATACACGAGAGATTTCAACCAACTTGTAACTGAGCTCAGCAGAAGTCCTTATGTGCTTGGCATAAGCCATGTGTGTAGACGTCCTGCAGGGCAAAGCAGGGTGCTTCACGGAATCCCACCAGTTGAGGCCAGAGGATCTGTCAGCACCGTCTTATGGATGAAGAAAAGTAACTGAAGTTCCACATTACATCACGTTAAACTCTGACCCGAGGAAAAGATCATGGCCTTTGCATGCAAACATGCAACATGCTGTGGCCCGATTTTCCAAAGTTCAGGGCAGCTGTAATTGCTATGAAATTCAGTACCTCTGGAAAACCTGACAGCTTTGAAACAGTTATTGCTCTCTATCTGTACCTAAACTACAGGTATAAACATAATAAAGCTATTATTTAAGATAAAGTACGAGTGCTGAGAACCTAACAGGCTTTTTGCGCCACTTCCCCTGCACCTCCCTATAGCACTCGTGTTTCCACTACACTTTAAAACCAAATACAAATTCAGAAACTTGATGTTCATTAAAACATAAAGAAACTGATAAAGTCAGGAACTTGCCAAACGAATGTGGCATCAGCCTTGATCTTTGTGCAAGGCCTGTCCAGTTTAGCTCAAGCGGGAGGTGATAATCTGCATTGATTACAGACTCTTGATTATACCCAGCCACTAAAGAGCAAGCAAAAGCTTTTTGCTAGAGGATCACAAGCAGACATTCTGGCCATTAACAGTGAATTTCCATAGGACTATTAATCTCTGTCATAACACCGAGGTTATGTTAATTTTTTATTTGTCTTTCAAGGAATTATGAACATGGCCCATTACATTTCCCCAAGCTGCAGGAACAACTTGTCTTTAGGAGAGAGTTATAGTTCATGGCTGATTCAAGTCACCCGTGCTGTGAGAAGAAAAATGAATGTTTAGGCTTTGCCAAACCGCCGCAGCATGCCCCCATAGAGAGGTAAAGCTCAAACTGGAAGCAGTAGGAGCTTCCTGGATGGCACCCTCTTCTTTACAGAAGGTCTCCTGGGTACCCAGATGAGTCAGAATTGCTGAATTACTACCTATACCTCAGATGAAAGCACAGCGGCACACAGATAAGGGAGTCTACAAGCTGGCAGGGCCACTGCCCCAGAAAGATCCAGGCGCTGCTAATAGAAGAAAATGTGAGGGGAACACAGAGGGTCACTTCTTTCTGTTGCCCCCTAGTAACCCTGGTACTATTTGCAGTGCAAATTACAGATACCGTGGCAGCACAGATGGGAGGTTGTTTAGGACCTGCAGGTCTTGCAGGACTTGCTCATCCTCCCGTTGCTTCACGCAGAGCAGGAGGAAAAGTGACCCCGGGGTTACCATGTATTCATGCTAAGGGAAGGTATATCCACTTGCTTATACCGTAGCTGGCAGAGCCTCTAAACCAAGCATTTCATGGCTGCTACTGAGTGACGGTGTCACCATAGGACAATATGTTCCTTTTTGGAAAAAACGCTCGAATATCACAAATTACCTCTGTTGTGACAGCCCAATGTCAGTGCTTGAATCACACTACATACTTTAAAATAGCACGGGGATGGCCTGGTACATTGTATTCATTAATAACAATTAAATATAGAAAACCTTTCTGGAATTTATTTCTGCTTCTAATACTCCATTGACTAGGTCTTAGGCCTGGAATATTTCATTAGAAAATTGGAGTTTAACTCAAATTCAGTCAGCACAAACATTAGTTCGATGAGTTTGGGATCACCACGAATAACACCATGTGAGAAAACAATGAAGAGATGTTGTCATCTACAGTAGATGTCAGCCATTTCTCCTTTTGAATTTTCCTTCATTATAATAAGCATACCTAAAGCCTGTTTACAGTTCCGGTAAACTAAAAACTGCAAAAAAATAGACAGAACTGTATCACCCTGTAAGCCTAATCCAGAATTAAAATCATTACATTATCAGTACATCTCAACTGCCAAAACATGCTGTGGATACGTACCTGTCCCATCATGGTCTCTTTATACTGTTTTTTCTGTGTTACTTTGATTGGAGGCAATTTTGTCACGGCTGACACCAAAAAATTCATTAGAATGTCCTCACAATTGGCCAGTTGGTCCACCATACTCTTTAGGCTGGCAGGCAGGTAATGAGTGTACAGGTAGTGATAATATCTGCAAACCAACAGCAGCAATGTCAATGCCAGTCACTGGGCTTTCTGGGATTACAAACTCCAGGAAATCTCTGTCACAGCTGAGACACAAGTTCTGTACTTTCTTTGGTCTCATCCTCCAACAAGAAGGGAGAACCAATCAGTATCTCATTAAGACAGTAAATAGAGCTAATGGAGAAACAAAGCGTATGTCGTTTTTGTAACGCGGTTTAAAGAAATAATGCAGACTTAAGTATCTTAAGACAGTGGAGAAGTAGGAAAGGGAGCATAACGTTGTAATGTGATAGACAATACAGCTGAATTCATCCGCCAGCTCTTCTTTCAAAACTGTTCAGCTGGAGAGAACTCTATTAAACTGACGTACTACTGTCCTTTTTGTTGAAGTTACACTCCTTTGGGCCTCTATCATCCCCTATGGCCTGTCTTCTCCTTTGTGGGGATGTGGATTAGATACTCCAGAATTTGTTGATCTTCTCCTAAAATCTAGAGAGGTCTTTGGTCTGCTGCAGTCCTAACAACAGGGGTTTAGTCGACACGCTACAATATGCTGATCTGTGATGTGTCCACTGTACATTTCTAGAGCAGCCAGAAGACTTTGCAGTCTGCAACTGTCAGCCAACACATACCCAGAGCTGGTCTGGAAGTAACCTTCTTTCTGCTATGCTACAGGCCATTCAGCCGAGCAGTTTAATGAATTTGGGAACTCTTTGAAGTGTGTAATTCCTGATGTTAAAAAGAGCAGTCCGACTGCCTCAAAATACAAGTGACTTCAAAGAGACTCAACAAGCGCAATAATGATTACCAGATCCCCAGAGCTAAACCAAGAACTTAAATTATTACCCCATAAAAAGTAGAGCCATTTATTATCTTCCCATTTTTTCCCCTCCCCGGAAGAACGTTCTTCACACATACACACACGCACACGCACACACACAAACAGACACTCACCCACTCAACCCTTCACTATTTGGATTCATACAGAAGAAGAGCAGATGCTTGGGGTTCTTACTTGTGGTAAATAGCAGCTCCTGTCAATACCATGGAATAGTCATTAGTCCATTTGGAGGTATACCCCCACCTCTCCTTAGTGTTGTCCCAGAAGTGACTGCGAGCAGGGTACCCTACAATCCTCTCTGGAAAACTCTGCCAAACTGTAAAGGCAAAATCCACCTGCGGACAAAGGCACAGGCCAAATGAATACCGAAATTGTCTCAACAAATGTCAACAAAACAAAATACTACCTTGCCACTGATTTGTAATTCAAAATCTTGAAAGTGTTGCAAAACATTAATTCTATGTATTCATCAGTAAATTAAACTGACTGCTTGACATTTTGCCCTATAATTATGCACATTTTAATGGTTCCTGTTAAAGGGAGTCTAGAGCATCGCAGCATTACATTAACATTTTCAAGCTTGCCCTTTACATATCAAACCTTTTCAAGTTACAGAAAGAATGGGTGTAGGTGCACGTATTTATACTTGCATGCAATACAGAGTGGTAGCAGCTATGTGGTAAGCGGAACCTTTTACCTTTTGCACATCTCCGTGCATCTCACCCACCATCTCGGTACCGTCAACACAAAGCTTAGAAAATCAGGAGTGAAACACCTTAAGTTATAAGGGTGTCCCAGTGAGATTAAAACAGGCAATCAGTGTGGAGTCCTTTTATATTTTCCATCCATTTTGAGCCCTTGAGGACCATGCAGGTCAAACTGTTAAGACAGCCTCTACGACTAAGAGGCTTAAATATATAGCTTAATAAAGAGGAAGATAATACTCCTATGCATTTAAATGGCTTTAGGAGCCTATACTTTAAGAAAAATGCTTGATACTTTATGAGACAGAAGATGTCAAATGCTACCAATAGTGGGCTTTTTGTTTTATTATTTTGCTGTAACTATTTTAATAACAAATCTCCGAGAATTGAAAAGTGACATGACATTGCCACCTCAGGATCCCACCAAACAAACCCTAGCGAAACTAGGAAAGGGATGACTGGGGTAGTTTGCAGAAAGCTTGTCAGCTCTAGATGTGAAAGGAGTTTGGTAAAAATACATATGGGAAGATATTTATCACTGGGAAGCTGGTTGACTTTGGAGCTCAAGCTAGACCGAAATTTTAAAAAGAATTAAAGACAATTCTAGTTGTCCCTGTCAAACCCAAGAAAACGAGGGCTTTGCTTCCGCACCGAACACCAAATTCCCTCCAGCACCAGAGGGACCTAAAACTTTGCTCAAAAATGCTTGAAAAATCTTCCAAGAAGCCAGCCAAAGTCAAGGGTGTAGAGGTTAGATAAAGAATAGCTGCTCTGAGAACAGCCGCGTTCCGTGTGATTTCTGTCAGACTTCTCACATTTACCAGTGTTTTTATGAAACAGAAGAGTCGCACATGTACTGGAACACAAAGTTAGGGACTGGTTATTTTCTTTCAAGTTGTTTCAAGGAATCTGAGGCCAACTAGAAAGACAATGTGCGCAAACCAGTTACCGTTGTGATAGTTCTGATCTCATCCAAATCAATACCACATGAAAGAACTTAAAGTTGGTTTTTTTTTTTTCCCCTGTAAAGGCCTTTCCCATAAAACGTGACATCTGTTTTCTTTAGAGAAGTCTGAGAATCTCAAACTTAAATAAGTAATAAAGCAGCTGCAGGCAGTGCCCTCACTTGTGCTTTCAAGTGTTTGCTCTTGTACCAGGGAGAGGCAGTAAAGCAACCACCCTAAGAGAAAACTCCCTTTATTAAAGAAAACAAAACAGTTCCTCATCCTATGTAATTTCCAGCAGCATTACCACTCAGCTGACCAGCAGGAAAAGCCAACCGGGCTGCCAGGCTCTTTAAATCCCCGTACCCCATCTGACCTGTGCTGATTTCTCATTACTTCCCATGCAAACATCCCTCTGCACATGTGAAACATCTCCCCTCACAGGAGCAATTATGCGCCTTTCTGTTGGTGAATGGAAAACCTTTACTACGCTGGAGCCGCAGAGCAGTAGAGACTGCGCCTGGTGACTGCGCCTCTCAACAGGGAAGTGATAGTGTTTGATCACGTTTCTAAATTGCCTTTTCTGGGCCCTGAAGCTTTGTCACCACGACCACCCGTGAGCAGCTAGTTTCAAGGGAAGTTCCACGCCACGCGTTCCATGTCGGTGTTTCAACGCACTGTTTCCGCGTGTCAGCCGTACAATGGGGGAAATGAAGCAGTAGAAAGGCTCCGGTTCTTCACAGAGAGACACCAAATAGAGCTGCTGACCCTGGCACCCCAGCAGAGACATGCTGAAGCTGCAAGGAGGGTGCTAGCAAGAGCTGGCCAGCTGGTGTTCCCTCTGCACACAGAGGCCACGGGCTCACAGGGCCATCGCTCCCCGTGTGAACAGACAATATTGGCTGCAAGCTGCTCACAGGAGGGAGGAAGCCACAAAGAAATGTGTATGTTGTCTGCAGAACAACTAATATTTGCATTTCAAAATGTTTAGGGTAAAATACAGCCAAGCTGAATGAGAAACACTATTTCATATGCGCTCCAGAAGCCTGAATGACTCCAAAGTTTGGATGATGACTAAATACCAGTGAAAAAAGCCCAAAGTCCCAAATCCTCGTAGAATGCACAGGCTGGGTTGCTGTAAACACCTCCTCAGCGCAATAAAGTCCCTGAGAGGTCTTACCTTCACCCTGAGAAACAACATGTTTAGGAACTCCAGCCATAAGGTAACTGCCTTTTATTGGGTTTGGGGCTTTTGGGCCGTGTAGGGCTTTGCACACAAGCCCTTTGGCAGCAGTCAAAAAAAATCGAGCAGAAACTACCAAGTTCAATGTCAACTACTTCTTCTATCTGTGCAGCAGAAAAGGGCTACCACGGCTCTCTCAGGAGCAGTCTAGCCACAGCACAACAAATCCATACTGGGGAGAAGAGTGGTTGCAATCTCATCCATTCATTTTAAACAAATTCAGTGACATCTTTGGGTACGTAGCAGTGACTAGTGATTAATGTTAGGCATTTCTCCACTGACATACCAACAGTGGGAGCACCAGTGAAAGATCCCCATCACTGACACAAAAGCATTTTTATAAAGGTGAAGTGGGGAGAAGGGAATGGCCATGAACACAGGGGAAACAAAAAAAAAAAGGGAAAACAAAATAAAATCAAGTTTTTCAAGCTATTCCCTGGCCATCATTAATAATGTATTTCCCAAATATTGCACTCTATATAAACTGTCATCAGTTTCCCCATGTGGTTCTCGGGAAGAGGTTCCAGAAATCAATACTCATCCCAGTTGTAAAAATTGGTTTTCTACAGTATTTTTCTTTTCTTAGCACTATCTTGCTCTGGGTACAAACACTTCAACACCTAAACTAGCAAAGATCTCCGGTTTTATGGGGCGACACAATAGTGAAAGAGCATCCCTCAGTGAAATCCTGCATTAGGGTGGCAACACTGTCTTTTGGAAAGACAGCCAGTCCCCTGCTGCTGACACCCCTTCCTTCCCCACCTACACCCTACTTACTGGTAACGTGGTGGGGGGGAAAAAAAGCTACCCCAATCAGAAAAGTGAGAACAGAGCATTAAAGCTAACTGCTCTTGGCTGCCTACACCCGCCTGCAGCTATGTGACTAAAATAATAACGAACGGAAGAACCATATGCTAATGATGAGCCAATTAAGAGGGCGAGCAGCTCCTCTGATGGCAGGCAGTGGCAGGGCTGCTGAAACAAGTGCAACACTCTGAATCTGAGGAAGAATTCTTATAACATTCGCTCGCTGGCAAAGCCGAGACAAGAGCCTATCTGCTGTGCTCAGGCTGAGCTGAGTCAAGCAGACTTCCAAGACAGCAGAGCCCCTTACCTCAGTGGTTGAAAGCACGGTGTCCTCATCCAGGCTCAGCACTGCGTCTGTCACTATGTTGTCATAGGGTAGGAAGCGACTGCTCATAACCTGTGGGTACCCAAGATAGGAAAGGGAGGGGGAAAAAAAAAAAAATCACTTGAAGGACTCATTTCCAAGGGGAAAAACTCCATTTTAGTCCTCACACTTATTTCCTCCTGTCTGAGGCACATTGCATATCTCTGTCTGCTGGAAAGGACCCTTCAGCTCAGGAGTGAAAGACTAGTTTTTGTCACCCCAGCAGTCAGCCTACACCTTCTACCTGAGGAGTAACTTCTGAACAGACCTCAGAGCAGGCTGCTTTCCTTCTGTGATGAACTGCAGTGGTCCCTACTGAGAATCAGAGGTACCTTTAGCTTCTTTAGGGAGGACGCTTTCCCTGGTAGCTACCGCTGTCCCTCTGCTCTCCTATTGGGTGTGAGGATCCAAGACAACAAATGCTGAGAAGGACTTTGCAGCATTCATAAGGTTAAGCAGCTGGGAAGCCAAGCACTCCAGACTGGGTGTGAAGGACGTGACGCTTCCAGGGTGGTTCCCCTGGAAAAGTGGCAAGGCACGCCCATCTCTGCGCATTGGTGTTGTGTCCACAGGGAGCTGCTGCCAAATGGGGCAACATTCTCCATCAGAAAAGGAGAATATGCTGAAGAACTTGCACATCAGTAGACATTCACCCGCATCAAGGATTATATTGTAGCATTTTAAACAGTCACGTTCTTAAGTGACATAACTATATATATAAAATCTATATACAGAACAAGCTTTTAAAAACTACGGCAGGGCAGTTCTCAAAGTAACTGGAAGTAGATGGGAAGGAGGGATCAAAAAGATAACAGCAAAAAATGATAATCCACATGGTTTCTTTAGTAGACTAATTAGCACCTTTTGAGAACTGACGAATAGTAACAAGGACATAACACTGTTTTTTCCCTTCAATTGATAGGAAAAATAGCCTGGATAGTTAATAGACTTCTTTTTCAATTTATTATGCCAAGGATACACTAGAAAAACCAAGCCCAGCAAGAGGAAATCACTGCATGGCAACAGGGCCATGGAGAAATTTTACACATCCCTTATAAGGGACAAGGTCAGTTCTGTGTCCTCTGCAATGTGTTTGGAAGCAAGTCTTTGGAGTCTGTGCCTTAATTCGGAGAAAACTCTGCCTCCATAACAAGGATGTCCATAGGGTCTGGCTGGAGAGCCATCCCTTCATCACAATGATGGCCTAGGGCCGGGGAGGCAGTAGCCGTGAGGAAGAGCTGATCTGGCAGAGGCTCATGGTGGTGCTTTGCTTACAACTGAGGCAAAGCAGACTAAGCGTTTGGCAGGAGACACGTGTTCTCACCATTCACCCGTTCTTTTACAGACCGTGTAAAATTGTCAAATAGTATAACAGCCGGGACTACCCACGTATTTGTTTCTGTAGCTAAAGCTCCCCTTTGTAAAATGGGTGTGATAATGTATCTTGATTTCACGGGGAAGAGTGAAGGTTAGGTAAAGGCAGACCTCTGTGATCACCTGCACAGAGTAATTGTGCAGGCCAGTACGCTTAAATCTGAAGACGAAAAGCAGTTCCTTTTGTGTAACCTTTGAATTGCACTGCTCGGGGTCTGCAAGCTTTGTCCAAACAAACAGCTTTTCCGTACAAGAAGCCATTTGGAATACATTGGGATATTAGAGGAAAGAGACTGTCCACTATAAACACACCTTTGTGTACTCGGGAGACTCATTCGTAATCTAAACATTGCCTGGGGCAATTTCTACAAACACTGTAGAACTGGTCAGAGATTTTCTCCTTTATCTCACCTCGGCAATTTTTCCAAAAAGAAAGGAAAAAACCCCACAATGTTCAAAAGGCTCAGAACTCACTGCAGCCTTTCTTGGCCCTGCAGCAGCTCTCCTGATCCTGTTTACATGACTAGCTAAGGCCAGAGCCATCAGCTGCCAACTTTGCAGGGCTCTCACTTTCCACTTGTTAAGGTGACTGGAGGAAAAGACCAAATACAGGAATAGAAATTCACAACAGGACTGTAGAGCCAAAGCACCTAAAAGTTCTCTTTACAAATGCAGACCTCGAGAGCCAGCTGGCAGACTGCAGAGGGGACCAGCCCAAGTCTGTCTCAGTCACAGTCTAGAAGCAAGAAGTCTTGTTTCCCTCAGACCTGCATTTAGAAAGGAATCATTCGCTTCAGTGTGGATTTAAAAAAAAAAGAAAAATCTCTTTTCTCATTTGGGTGGTGTCTGTTTCAACTTTGTGGAAGGTGCAAACAAACAAGTGTGCTGCACAGCAAGAGATGACATGATGGTTTTGTTCCCTCGCAACTGTCCCTTGTTTCTACAAGGCCACGAGAGAAAGTCCTTTTCAAAGGCAAGTTAACGTCGTTCATTCTCATCTCTTCCTCTGCTTTTCAGTCCACAGCTGACTCCCAAGTCTTGCATCTGCCTGCTTAGCCTCAGTGAATCCAGCTACATCACTACTTTCATGCACTTGCAGAGAGACAGAAATCTCCAAAGATGGGGTCAGCACTACCTACTCTTGGGGCCACATTTCAAAACTAGGTCCACCTGTGAATCTCAGATTCATGGCATTAATTGCCGTTCTGATTATTTCTGGGAGCGTGGGCCTCATATAGGGAACACGAATCTGTGACCAAGCTGGTACAAAAGGTCAAGGAATAGAAAGGAGCTGTCACACTGTTGGGAACTACAAAGCTTTCACTGAAGAAGCTGGAAAAATAAACTCCGGTCCCACTGGAGAATATATGCGATCTTCTACCATGCTTCTCTCCACCTACCTTGCTCTCTCCTTCAATGACTATGACAGGCACAGAAGTGGCAGGCCAGCGGTGTTTGGCTGGGAGGGGTTTATCACAATTCCATAAAACGATAATCTGAAAGAGAATATTGGACCATAATCAGAGACTTTCGTGGCAATGCTGTCCTAAGGACTCAGATCTCCACACAGAAATGTTAAATTCAAGTTAGGAATTTCAAAATCAACAACAATGATACAAATCCATATAAAAATAGCCCTTTCTACAGCAATTTCGCCCATCCTGACTATTTACAATGCACGTCCTCTCCGGCAAAGATAGGCTGGACAGGAACTCTGGAAGTTTCTGCCTGGGCCAGGTCATACAGATGTCACTGATTTATTTTGCTCTCATTAAAGGCTAAACCCCTTGTGACACTCCACTGCAAGAGGGTGCTCCTACTGAACTCTCCAGCATTTCTTTTAGAGAAGCTGAAATCCTGGCACTGCTGAGACTAAGAACCACAGTGGGAGGAAGGAAGATCATGTAGGGGCTCTGAGGCATGGACATCCTTTTGCAGTTTGCAGCACACACAGTCCTCATCTTTAAAGTGCAGTCATTATTCTACCTGCCTCGTGAAACAAAGGGATTTAATTACTGTCTCTATTCCACTCCTATTGTACTCAGAATTTTTGCATTCCATGCATGTAGGACACAGACATTAGCAATCTCAGAAAAAAAGAAACACTAGAATTTAAACAGGGGGTGTAAACAGGACTGAGAAAAACTGAAGTCAGTAGGGTCTTCACTCCTGGGATAGTAGTTTTGTTTCCAACTGTGACTGACAGTCAAACAGTGCTGCTTACCTGTGCACAGTACTGGGACTTGGCTACAGCAAGCAGGAGTTTCAGTACAGGCTGAGATTGGGAAACCAGGGGAGTTACTGCGTGGATAACGGCAGTGAATGTGGAAAGAGGCTTCAGACCTGAAGTGAAGAGATACGTGTTCAGTAAAGACAAAATTGCCCTTGTTAGTACAGATTAAAGGACTCTGGGGATGGAAAAATAATCTGCACTTAATGTAAACCTTGCCACGTTTTTTCAGGCCATCTCCTTTAGTCTCGGATACTAGGATACCAAATGCTTCAGAGGAGATCACACTTCCCTTTAACTCACACACCCTCCGAGATCCCTGACTCCAACACAAATTACTGTCTTTTCTTACTTACTATTTCCACAGATGTCCTGAAATCTCTTTCATCCAGTTTGTCGCACAGATAATATTGACATCTAGTTTGTTCAATCGACACGGGCTCTGGTTTGCTGCCTAGCTCTGGATGCTTGATGTTTTCTACAGATTATCTCCACAACTTCCAGAAGCTTGTTCCGTTTCCTCAGTTCCATTACAGCCTCTGTCAGACTTTTGTTCTTTCTGGATGGATCCCCATCCACATGCATCTTCAATTACCTCCTGAGCTGACAATTCTGCTTGCATCCTTGCCTTCCATTCTGATATTTTTGTCTTGCTAGATTTCCTTTTCTGCCTGAAATAACAGATCCTACTGGCATCTACCCTTCATTACTGCTCTCAATCTCATCTAAATTCATCTGTGCGGGGTCACAGCCATTTTTCATCAAAATTCCCACAGAAACCTTCTTCTCCCTTTTTAACATGGTAACTGTGAATTTTTAGCAGGTGAGCAGTACAGATCCACACAAGTGGGATGGCACAGGCTGAGCCAAAAGTAGCAGCAGTCTGGTAAGCAGGATCACTTCAGCCTGCAGGCACATTCCCCTGCAGAACTCATCATTTTAGCTCTGCTTCGGGAAGTAGCCACAGACCTAAGTCCTGTTCATTCCTTCTAGTGGGTTCCAAGTGCAGACACAGGATGGAGAATAAATCCATACCAACTATGCACTCCAATAACAAGTGTCATGGGTAAATTACCGCTTTTCCAATTTGCCAGGCACAAATAAACAAAGAAAGCAAAAAGCTATTCCTCTTATGTCCCCTCAGGCCACAAATGGGTCAGATACTCAGGCATTAATTAGTGGCAACTGAAAAGTATGAAGGCACATAGGGGTTTTTTTAAAAACAACTTTTGCAAGCAAGAAGCACATGATACATGTTGATGAGTCAGAGACATTCCAGTCTACAGTGGGCAGGGACAGGATAAATGAAAGGCATCATTAACTAGAAATAAGTGGTAAGTCACTTGGCACATACTACTAAAAGATCAAATTCCCAATTTCCACTAGAATTTCCAAATACCACTAGATTATAGCGAAGATTCACTCACCGAGATTAGCATAGTAGTAAGGAAAATCTCCCAGATATGAGGAATACTGTGGCAGTACAAATAACCCTCCAGGATGTTTGTTCCATATTAAGCTGTTACGTGATATGTGCTTAAATATTCTGTCCTGAATAATCTGAAAAACAAGAGAGGCAGTGATTTTTAAATAGACTGTAATAGGCACTGGAAGAAGCTTCAGGGACTCCAGCTGACTGGAATCATCACCCATTTCGCAAAAAGCTGAGGCTCACAAATTACTAGACATTCCTGCTTAATCTCTCTTATAATGACACAGAACCTGTACACTTTGACACCACTTCAGCAGCTCGGGCTTTGTGCAATAGGTTTCAGAGCACCTCATTAGCCTCTCCGGACATGGGGACCAGGCAATTCATCGCACTTTGTATTTCAAGTCAAATATTTTGTCTATTAGAGTATCTTAGCAGTCGTAAGCCAGATTAGTTCATTGTCAGTTTTACTATCCAGAACTCACAGAAGATAATTATTTGAGGATGGCATTACAAAGCTAGGTATTATTTTGAGATAATTAGAGCATTCAAAACCACAAAGACTTTCAGCAAATCAGGCTGCACTAATTATTCATTTTTGCTTAATTATAAAGGGATATTAGCATTCAGATACATCACTGATTCCGCATCTCAGTTCTGTTACAGTTCCTTGTCGGATGAAACAGAAAAAGATCTTTTGGCAGCTAAGGTCAGGCTCTGTAGAGGGCCACAAACACAGACTCCTAGAATTTTAAGGTCAGAACAGATTGCTAGGTCATCTACTTTATCCTCTAGAATACCACAAGCCACAAAACAAAAAAGGCTAACAAGGTTGTTCAGTTAATACGTATTTATAAAACTAATTACGGTCACTTCACATCAGATGCCTGCATGCAAGAATCATAGCGGTTCTTACACTGACTGGAGCGTTTTCAAGCTTGCTGCAAAGGCCTAACAAGATGCAGTGGTGGGAAGCTGGAACTGGACAAATTCAGCCTCCAAATGAGATGCAACTTTCCAAGTGGAATCTGCTGTTGGGCCTTATGTTCTTACAGACTTGCCTTCCCTCAGAGATCAGAGGTTGGCAGGTCTGGAGATGGGACATTTCAAAGGGCCAGGGGGTGGTGAAGAAAGAATTTTCCCCTAAGTCAGCTGAGCAGCATTGCCTTGTCTTCTCCTGCAGCTCATCTTCTGCTATCTCCTAAGGAGATTTCATGTAACTGACAGTTTGTGCATTGCACAGGGCTCAAGTGCCAAGAACACATCGGTTCTCTTAACCTAACAGCCCCGACCTTAATATAGATGTATCTGGGTGAAACTCTATGGCTCTGAAGCTGGACTAAATCTGATCCCTCATAATTCATTCTGGCCTTAAAATCTCTGGGACTAAAGAAGGCAAATACCCACAGCATAGGAAAACAAAAAGCAAGCAAAAAGACCCAACACGAGCCGAACAAAAGCAGCTGCCGGAATCTAAACAAGCTAAAATCTCTGTAAGCGGCTGAGTTCAGGGACACTTGGTCAATATAAAACATGAATAAGTGTTGCCAGAAGCAGTATTTTGCTGGAGTTTTTGATTGCCGTGACAAACGCCACCCCCCAGCATTAAACCACCAGTTACATTGTGTGAGACAATCCACTGCCGGTGGCGATACACATATTGCTAAACTGGAGCAAATGTGAGGTGTTTGCATGCTTGCCTGAATTTTGCCTACGGGCAATTACCATAGCTAATACGCAGTAATTTGCTCACGTGAGTAA
>WEIS01082048.1:0-10649 GCA_013389965.1 Todus mexicanus
CCAAGCTCTATCAATGTTACTGTGTATGCATGCAGTGTCCAGTAAGGCACTTTATTCCTGGGGAGTTACCTTTTCAATATAAGAACAATGATTCCATTGGAAAGGAACTGCCTGTTTCCTTTCATCTTTTTGCAGCACCTGGATAATGATCAGATCTCCTAGGCAATACTGCTGTATCTCTTGTCAGGAGTTGTTAGTACTATTACTGCTCCTACTAACGTATATCCAAATAATGATAGCAACAACAGAAATAAAGCAATGTCACTACACTACCATGCTTTAAAAAAAATGGGATTTAATTGATAGTAAGAAGCATCTCTGACCCGTCCCAGTAACCCAGTTTTATTCTAGAAAGAAACAGCTAAAAACATTCAGAGGTCACAGAATCACAGAATAATTAAGGCTGGAAAAGACACCTGAGATCATCAAGTCCAGCCTACAACCTAACACCACCACATCAGCAAAATCATGCCACTAAGTGTGGCATCCAATCTTTTCTTAAACACCTCCAGGAATGGTGACAGGTTCATGATGACATAAAAGCAGAGGGTAACTAGTCATTTAACAAAACTGATGAAGAGTCCCTTAATTTGCTCATCAATTTAATACAGATATTTCTGTAAATTATATTTGTGTGACTAACTGCTACTGGTGAAAGCAGAAATTAATTTGCTCTTCAACAATTCTGTGGTTCTGAGGGGAATATGATTCACAACATCAGACATAGATAAATCAACAACCAGAGACCACTATTTATACTGTCACTTCTCTACAAATACTTGCTGCTGTATTCAGTCTCTGAACTGGAGATATTGTCACTTGTGCCTTTTGTAAGAACAATGCACAGTATGAACAATATAAATATATCTTAGTGGAAACAAGAATTGCAGAGCAACGATCCCTGCGGAAAACTCAGATGAAAAAAATAAGGAGAAAAAAAAGCCAGATGTTCAAACAAAAGCTGCTGATGCCTCATCCATTTGAGGAAATTGTTGAAGAACAGTTAATCCATATGAAAATATGGTACATAATACCACCAAGGTCAGTAGGAATACGGGATCTGCTGAAGCAAAGTTGGGCATGAGGAATTTCTGTGTCATGACTCTTATTCAGTAAGTATAGAAATACATTTGTAATTTTAAGAAAAATTCTAGCACTACTCACATATTTGAAAGCATGCATCTCCTAAAATGTAGCTATTAACAATAAATGTTTAATTTCTGTTTATTAACAGAAAGCTGACCACAATATCTATCCTGTTTTGCTCCTCATAACAATGTTTTATTTTTAAGAAAACATATGCAATCAGTAGAAATATATGGATTAGGATCTGGTCTAAATTTGATGTAGGATTGAAAACCATTATGTTTTTGGAGACTACTTTAAAAGAATAAAATTCTTTAACTACCCCTATTTTATGTTGAATGGTGTGGGCACGCTATTTAGGTTTAAGTATTTCTTTGAACCGTATATAGATAAACACTGAAATGACAGTTTAAAGCACAACACGCAGAAAAGCTCATAGTCATTCTTGGTTTCAGGCAATGCAGAGAACTGTGACGTTTGTGACTCACCAAACAGGGATAGAAGTTTCCTAGAATTACCTAACTCATAGCTTGACACTAGCAATACCTTAGAGCATTGTTTTGACTTCTCTGCATTCCTTACATCAATATACCACACAGTTTTATTTCCTTAAAAAGTAGCATTCCCCTATTAAAACAACTAAATCAGACTGGGGACAATTCATCAGTCCTCCCTCAGCATTCTTGATAGTAGGTGAGAGAAGGGAGGGTGGATGTAGGGGATTATCTTGTCACCACAGTTCACCACAGTTTTACACTAACTTTATCATGGCCGAAAGCATAATGAGTCAAAACTGACAAAACTTTCACAACAGGTCATATATAAGTATCTATAATCTATATCCTAGAGTCTAATTTTCCACAGATCAAACGTACAAAGTAATTGGATAAATTAATTATGAAATGACTGCACGATAGGTTGTCTGCTTTTCAGAGTTTTTATAGATTACCCACAACAAAGAACAGACATATACCTTCTTCCTAATTTAAGACAATGTGTTTTTTTCTAGTGTATTTAATCCATATTGTTACATAGAGAGCCCAGTGAAAGTTGTTTGTAAATAAAACCATAGTTCATTTGCACATTATTTATATAAAGATAAGCAGCTGTATCAAAGATACACATATTATGTAATGGTTTTTATATATAACATTTTGACATATATTTGCAGCAAATGCATGGCTCTGTAAGTATAATGACAAGTTTTAGAAGCTGAATCAGTTTAATTTTAGAAATTATGCCTGCAGTAATGTTTTCAAACTTTGTATCAGTTTCATCATGTACGTGAAAGTTATTACTTGCAGCTTGTGGCATGAATAAACCTCCCTGCCAGTTTGTATATATAACAGAGACATGGAAATACGTGTAATGCCTAGAATGTATAAGTGGATACACAGATAATTGTGCCTTACTTTGAATGGCCCCTTGTTCCAAGCCGCCTTGTGGTAAGGAGTGGAAATTTCTGGCGAATGGTCTAAAGAGAAAATAACTGTATTATTTTCTAACACCACTATACTTTCTTAGCAATCTGTTCACAGAAAAATCGTAGTGCAGACATATGGTCTAATGTAGTCCATGAATAAATATTTGTGACATCTATGTCACAACGTAAACAATTAAGCGTGTTTTATGATGCTGGGGTCCTTCTACCCTAGTCCATCTTGCTGTGTATCTCCAGTCTTCCCACCCATAAACTCATTCCCACCTGTTCTTGCTTTTCAATTTCACTTCTACAATTCAACATCTAGTTTTCTTCACCAAGATCTTGTTTCACTGTATCTTTTGCTTCAGAGATCTAAACAGAACCAGGCAAAGATCTGCCCTCTAGCTATTTTGTTTTCAAAGTCAAACAGCTAAAGATAAATTGATTTTTTATGTGAAAAGTGTGATCTGGAGGTTAAAGCAAGCAAATATTTGCCTCACAGGTACTTCTGTGTCCTCCACTATCTGGACAGTTTTAAACTGATTTATGCTCACTGAAGCCCTACAAAAGTTTCTATTAGCTCAATGCTGCACATAAAGAATTCATGTTATGTGATTTGATCAAAATAAAGCAAAACATACTGTCACTGGACTCCTGGGATTCAGATTAGTACCCTAAAACCGTCCTATTCCTCCTGTAAAGAATGATGCTTAAAGCAACAGGTTTACTAAGGAAAAAAGTAATTCAGTAATAGAGGTAGATCTAATAGAAACATCTACTAGATCCCTGTCAAAATGATGTTTAAATGGAAAGCTATTGTCTTCTTCATTTAAACTGAATCTGTGCAATGAAAATTAGACATACACTCTCTCAGTATAACCAGTTCAGGAGGAAAAAAACAGTAAGAGAACATTTTATGAACTGGATTTTAAATCCATTATTATTATTTAATTAAATTAATGCATTTTTCTATGTATGAACAATTACTAGATCAGCAGTGTTTAAAAAAAGATGATCTTTTGAGGATTTTTGGTTTCCTGTTTCACTAACTACTCAGGATTTAATTTGGAGAGTTCACATCTCCCTTTAATTAAATCTTTTCAGGATTAATTGTAGGAAAGGGTAGAAAAGAGGATGAATCAACATTTTTTTCATTCAGGAGCTCTTTGTGTTATTAATTTTTATTCCCCTTCTTGTATTGCTACTTGTACCACATCTCACTTTACACACTGCATTTACTATAATTAAAAGTGTCTCCCATGTGAGATCTGGTTTGGTGTAAAGAGCCCAATTAATGCCATCATCAAAAAGGAAAAAAAACCCCAAAGCTCTCAGAGGGAATACCTTTTTTTGTTTGCTTTTTGTATGAAATAACAAATCAAAGGGAATTCCGAAGCTGATGTCATGAAATCCCTTTATACGAACAGTGTAGTTAGTCTGATTTCTTATACAGCAGCTGTAGAAAATGTGAATTTGAGAGGAATTTTGACATAGGTGTTATAGAATGTGATTCTATCAAAGAATTAATCTAACAAATTATGAAGGCATTTATTCTTTACCTTCCCAAAAGTTGCAGCACAGGCAGGTTCCAGCTTCTCTTTTCTGCAAAAGTCTAAATAATGTGCATAAAGGATGCATCTTGGTAAACAAACTCCTTCACAGACAATGTAGTTTTCTTCCAGCCTGTATAGAGAAAGAAACTGTCAGAGTAAGAAGCAAGGAGCCATGACTCCTGTTTTTATTTTCCTTCTGTTTTTTGGTACTGCCCTCTTTTTTTCTAATTTTACCGAAGAATTCCACAAGAGCACAAAGATGAGTTCCTCCCAAATACAACAGGCACTACAGACTGACTCCATGCATGGTGCTTATGGTACCTGCAGAATATGGAAAACCTGCAGACAAGTCCGTTTTCTTAATGAGTCTTTTTCAATGTCTGAATATTTTTGTTTTGTAGAAATAATTACATGATCATCACCTGAGAGCCAGCCTTGCTCTGAAAACCGGAACATTGACTAGACTATGAAAGACTTGGGTTTATAACTGTCCTTTGAATAGAGCATCTTCTGCCCCACTGTATCTTTAACATCTCAGCTAAGGTCTCTTTCTTCCTACTTTTGCTTTTAAATTTCTATGCTGGAGTTGAAATTGTTCCTTGATCAAATTATACTGAAAAGCAAAGAACTGGCTTCTTCTGAAGGGAGTGTAGCTTCCCAATCAATTTACAGAATACCAGTGATTACTGATGGTCATTAAAGTAAAATTTTAAAAACTAAAATAAGAAAAATAGCTGTCTTCACTTGAACTGAACTCTTGGGAACAGCTGGGTATTTCACTGTTGTCCTGTTTCTTTTCTTTATCAGTTTACATTATTTGCTACTCCTGGGATTATGTGCAATAAATTTATTTCTCAAATTACACAAATCTGTAAGAAAATACTGTGTAGTAAACGCTGCATACTGAATAATTTTGCACTGACTCACCAGACTCAAATCCTTACAATTTATGCTCAGAAGTCAGATGTAAACTACACTAAGAAACTGGGTAATTTGGATTGCTCTTTTTTTTTCAGTTAGGAAAAAACCCCATCTAGTTTCAAAGTCTGCATTTGCTAAATTCCCATTTAATTCGACAGCGCGCCTCATTAATTTCCAGTGTGCACTAATAGAAACATTAATCAATTAATGTCTGCAGAATTTGACCTCTAATTTGGTTAATTTTTGCCCCAATAAAATGGAGCAAAATTAGGGCTTCTGTGTATGGTATAATATAACGTAAACCCTACATTATAAGACAGTGAAACTCTAACAGTCATAGACTTAAGGGATAATTAAAACATCCATTCACAAACGTAATTCTTAAGTACGTTTCACTTCTACATTTTTTCGACGCATTTCATCAACAGCCACATACAGTGAGAATCCGACAGAGATTTCTGTTAACTGCCAAACCTCTGCTGATTAAAAAAAAAAAAAAGATAAATATGGGAGTGGATGTCCTTATCTGAAGATGAGGCTTATCCAAAAAAAAATTTTAAAAAATCAACTAACCAAACATCCCACAGCCCCACAAATGACAAATACTTCTGGAAGAGCTGCTGTGAGATGCGACCCTACTTGGCGGCGCAGCTTTAAAGAAAGCTCCCTGCCGGCCCGAGCCCTACCATTGCAGGGTGAGCTGAGTCTGCTTCTTCTTGTCCTTCATGATCTGCGTGATGCTCTTCTTCGCAGACGAGCTCTGGTCGGCGGCTTTCAGCGCGCCGTCTCGAGTGGCTTCATCCTCTTCTTCCGAGGAGAGGACTTCGCTGCTCAAGAGTGTTTCTGAAGCACCGAGCGGAGGGCAAGAAGAGAAAGCCAAGGGCATCGTTACTACCATTCGGCAGCATCCCGCCGCCTCCTCCCGACGCCACCGCGGGTTAAGGGGCTGCCCGAGGGGACGGGCCCGGCAGTTCGGGAGCCCTCCCTGCCCCTGGGGCTTGCGAGGGGACGCTGCGGGCACCCTGCCTCTTACCTGCCTTGATGCCGGAGGGCAGCGCCGGTTCCGGGAGCCCCCTCTCGGCTCCCGCCGCGGCGCACAGCCCTTCCTCGGCGTAGGGCAACAAGCCTCGCCCCACCAGCTCGGCGTAGCAGTCCTCCTGCGCCGCCGAGGACACCGCCTGCGCGGCCGGGAGGTGCAGGAAAGCGTCTTCTTGCTCGGGTCCCTTGGCCATGCTCCTCACCGGCGCCTGCTCTGCTCCGCCGCGACGCGGGCGGCGCCCATGGGCGGCGGCAGAGGATGGGATGGGACGGGACGGGACCGGGACGGGGCGGCGGCTTTAGAGGGCGGGGAGCGCCGGCTGGGCCATGGGCCGCTTGTGCGGGGCTTTGGCTCCTCGGCGGGAGGCGGTGTGAGCCGAGCGGCGAGGCCGAGCGTGAAGGGGAGGCAAGGCGAGGCGGGGGCGGTGGGGCAGGTGTGCCCGACGGCGCCGTCCAGGGAGGCTGCGGGGATGGCTCCAGTGCGGCCAGAGGCGGCCGGGACCGCGGGCGCCACCCCCTCCCTCCTCACGGCAGCTCCCTCCGAGCGGGCTCCGCCTTGGACCAGGGCCTGGAGGTCGCTGTCGGGCGGCAGCCGGGAGGTCTCCCCGTACCTGCCTCTCGCCTCGGTGCTCAGTCAGGCTGGTCGCTCCTGGCCGGGAGGGGACGAGGCGCTGCTGGAGGTCCGGGAGGCTGAAAGAAGCCGGACCGGAGCCGAGCAGCTCGGTACTTAATGATTAACTCCAGCTCTGTGCCGGAGCAGCTCTCGGCCCGGCGAAGGCAAAGGGGCGGCAGCGGGGGGTCCCCCACCAGCTTCGGCTGAGGGCGAACGGTGACCGACGGGCTCTCGGCTCCTCGCAGCAGCCTCTTGACGGCCACAAGGCCGAGATGGGAGCCGGCAGTGGCTGGCAGCCACGGGACCCTCCTGGGCGCCGTCTGTCACTGGCAGCGTTTCGTTGTTTCCTAATGTGATTTGGTGGGTGTTGGAATAAAGCATCTTGATTTTGTACTAATAAATCCCACTGATCTGGCAGATGTCTTTTTGCTTTGCTCCGTTTCAGCTCGCTGACTGAGAGAGGTGGCAGAGGATGGCCACAGAAAGATGGTAACTGCTTTTTCCAGAGAGCAAAGT
Organism: Todus mexicanus; assembly: GCA_013389965.1. Classification (NCBI taxonomy): domain Eukaryota; kingdom Metazoa; phylum Chordata; class Aves; order Coraciiformes; family Todidae; genus Todus; species Todus mexicanus. The sequence continues at coordinate 7,151 of WEIS01082048.1, forward strand.
TGTCAGGAGGATGGAAAATTCACCGATTTAATATGTCCTCATTAAAGCAAAATCTTGGGCATTGTGTTCCTCACGGATAAGGGCTAGGAGATTGTAGTATGGCTTGTGGTGGCAAGCGGACCTGAAATGCTATGTCAGGTGAATGTTAGCGGCATTCTTCTAGCCAGCAAATAGTGTTGGGCTGTCACAGACACAAAGCTTGTGAAGACCTGCTCTTCCTTCTACTGCATTCCAACCTTCTGTGGCACCTCAGGTCATTGATCCCACCAATGGTACAAACCAGCAGAATATTACCACTTGCACTCCCACACAGATGCCTTATCAGATCAGCTGTCAGCTATTGCAGCTCTTTTTTAACAAAACACCAGGTGTGCCCACACCTACCAAAAGGCCCAAAACTGCATCAGAAGTACAAATGACGGACTTCAGAAATGAGAAGACCTGTGAGATAGTCCCAGGGTCAGAAATGGCATTTAGCCTGAACATTTTACTGCTTCTACTTACATCTCTTCTCTTAACTGTGTAAACCATATTTCCTTCCCTACTGATTACTCTTTTAAAATATTTCTCCACTTTTCCTATACTCTCTTCTTGCTTCATATATGATGCTACACATGTCCATACACCTCTGCCCATACATGACTTTGTCAGTGCATCAGTTCCTAGCATGACTAGCTGAGACATTTTAGCTTCTGGTTTCAATAGCTTTGTTATGAGGTTACAGTAAAATCACATCTGACCCTCTGGCTTCTCTGTGAAATTTGGCTGACCCGAGTACTTCAGAATTCAGCCCATGAGGATCAATATTTTTATGGTATAATAAAACCACCCAGCTACTAACTGTTGCATTGAATCTTGAACTTTGAATGTGAGAAGTTCTCACACCTGTCTATTGAAGATGTCAATCTACGGCAACTGAAAAGGTCTCTTACAAAATAACTAGCATGCTGTGTTCTACTCTCTTTTAACTCAGGGAGTTAATTTCTAGTTTTCTGTTGTTTGATGTAATCTCAGAAGCATTCATCCTGATGGAAAGGTCATACTTTCATATAAACATAACATACTGCTTTCATTATGGCTTAGCATTCTTATCCTTGTAGCCTCTTCCAAGGCTAGTACCATGGCTGGAAAAATGCTCTGGGTCCTTTTTTAGCAAACACCTCTGAGCTGAAAACCCCAAATTTTCAAAATGAGTTTCATGCTAGAAACAAATATTAGTCATCTAACTCAAGTTTTACGCTACTGCCCATCTATCACCTCAATGTACTTAGAAGAATGGACTCTTGGACTGACCCTCCTGCAGCAGGGACTGTTTTTCTCCCTGCACTGTGTGTGAATCAGCACAGCAAAATCTAACAAATAGTGCAGCAGATGGGGAGAATATCCCCAGACTTCAGTTGATTACACATAGATGTTCCATAGGTGGTTTAGGAGTTAAAGAAGAAGCAGTTTTAGAGCGAGATATTTCATATTTTGCCTAAAAAAATAGATAAGCTAGCCATGTTATAAGAAAGGAAATCCTTTCCCAGAGGCTAAATCTGATTCTCATTGGTGTTTTGAACATCTACTGTCACAGCTGAGAGGAGAGAGATTTCAAGTTTCCCAGGAAACTGGGAACACAGGTCCCATGGTGTATTAGTCAGGAGGCTGGCTTCTGCTGTGCCGAGCCTGAGGCACAGGGATGGGAAACACTGTTTCACCATTTCCTGACACTAGAATCAAACAGTACTGTGCACTGCTGAAAGGATGGGAGATGAGTAAGGATCAGGGTGGCTTGTGTTGTCCTGGGATATAATTTTCTTCTTCTCATCATTGACTCCACACTTGAGCCCTTGGTATTGTTTGGTATAGGTTGAAGAATAAAGTGAGTCAGAGGTCACTGGGACCTCCTTGTCCTCTTCAATTCCCAGGATTCAGAGATTGACTGTCTCAGCACACAACCTTTTTCGAGCTCAGTTCTCTTTTGATCAGCTAACCTCCTCTGAGCAGCAACTCTGTGTGGGACACCGAACAGAGGGTCATTGAAAGCTACAGCAGGTGAAGGACAATCCTATCCTATGTTTAAGGAACCAGCTGCTGAAGTTGGAAGTCAGCTCAAGATATATGATCTCAGCTTTTTGGAGACAGAAGGGAGGAAGCAGGTATAGAGCTTGGCTAGCTGGAGCCATAAGTACCATGGACATTGCAGCTTTGCTACCACCCAGGAATTTCTATTATCATTGTGTGGTGTAATCCTATCAATATTACTAATTACTGAGGGAAATCTAATTTATGCAGTAAAACTGTAAAAACATATATCCACATATATCTGATTCTTTATTATTTTCCTAGTCAAAAATTACACTTGGGTATATACGTTTGTGTGTGTGTATGTATACATATATGTTTAAGTGCAGTCATTGCCTAGATAGGTGGTAGATGCCCCATCCCTGGAAACATTCAAGTTCAAGTTGAAGGGGGCCCTGAGCAACCTGATCTAATTGAAGATGTCCCTGCTTACTGCAGGAAGGTTGGACTAGACGACTTTTAAAGATCCCTTTCAACCCAAACCACTCTATGAGTCTACGAATCTATGGTTTGTCCCTGAAGCTTGGGATACCTCTTGTCTAACTTTGTCTCAGAGTTAGTTTTCTGAGTCTAATCTAGTCACCTCAATCTCCTTTTATAGTCAGTGGAGAAGAAAAGATGTGTCTCAGGGATAATTAATACCAGCTATATTACCCACTGAAACAAATCTTCCTCTCACAATGATGTTTCTCTTCCTTGTGTGTACTGAGAGCCTGGGAAGTCTTGCGCTTAGTTTTAGATAAATTTTGTAACGGTGTAATCCCACCAATATTCAACAGATTCTGCTATACATCCTGAACTAAATGCTCATCTACATGTGCTCTGTAGCACAGCAGGATTATTTTTCAATAATTTACATGTGAAATATCTTTTATGTTGCTATTTCATGTTGCTGCAATATTCCTTTTTGTTGTTGTTAACACAGCACATTGAAGCAAAATATTTTCAACTTTATTTCTATCAGTGGGACTTGCTGTTAACACCAATCTATTTGAGGGATTCTGTGTGTTGAACTGAAAAAGGTTTGGAAGATAAATGCAGCAATAGAATTACAATTTGTTATTGATCTGTTCCCAAGTAACTTTACGGTGTTTACGTAAAGGGTTGGAAACTGTTTCACCTCATATCTTTCTCAGACAAATTAGCTACACAGAAGCTCTGATATGGTGTTGATATCAAGAGTATTTGGTAGACTCTAACATCTATTTCTTTCCAAATATGCTGGCTGTACAATAACAGCACAGTATGGTCCATACCAATATTCCACAAGGAAATAATAATTTCTCGTTATTATCAGTGCTTGTCATTCTCTGTGTTTTAACATAGCATAAATCTACTTCTTTCTGAAACTCCATTTCTGGTTTCCTGTGACTCATCAAAAAAGCAGTTTTAATTACTAAGAAATCAAATAAGACAACTTTCCTTTTTTTTT
>WEIS01082050.1:0-14357 GCA_013389965.1 Todus mexicanus
CACTACCAGTACCAGGAAAACAACTTCACAAAGCGGTACAAGGAATGAGCTGAAGCAGTTACATAGAATCTGAACAATCTCAACTGCAGGAATTTCAGCCACAAGTCTTCAACATCCCTGTGGTCACATCTGCAATGCCACAAGTCTAGTGACTTACTCCATTTAAAGTATGGTTCTTTGACACATTAGCCACAGCACACGTGCATAGTGAGGCCTCACTTCAGGAAAAAACCTCCTCATTAGTCTATCTTTAAACACATCACAGCAGAGCAATTTAGTCTTAAATACAGCGTCTAAGTTCACAAAAGGAAACAGGGCTGACCTGTGCCTAAATCTCGTATGGTACAGACTGTGTTACTGCCACTTGGAAAAAAGATAACTCATACAAACAATTAGTCAATGACGAGACACTGTATTAAGGTCCATTTGAAGAACAATCAATTAGCAAGATGCCAGCAATATGCTCCAGATTTTGACCTCCTCTGCGGTCAGTTAATAATTAAGTACTGAACAATTTTAAAGAAACTGTATAATATTTGTGCATCTGAACGAGTTCTGTGCTTTTAGAAGAGATGTGGAAACAGCTGAACATTGAACCTCCTTTCCACACTCTTCAAATTGACATCTGTTAAAAAGGAAAAACAACACACCAAAATCCACAACTTTGTTACAGTTTTGAAATCCAGAAATAAACGGTGTATTTCAGATTTTTTTAATAAAAACTACTTGATAAAATTTGGCTTCAGAAGATGGTTTTTTGTCACTAAAAGTATTTATGAATTAATAAGAACTGTTGCAGATGAGTAAGTCATGCAGCTCACCTCAACAAAAGTGAACAAAATCTATCTACTGTGGTCTACAAGGATTTACTGGAAGTAGCATACAAATAAACTGGCCCAATTTAATCTCTATTACAACCACACTGAAATCAATTTAAGAAATCATTTCAAAGAAGCTAAAACGAACCACCTCCACAAGACCTTAAGAGTACATATGAAACTTCATAATCTTTCCATGCATATCTTTACTTACATTTACTATATACCCTTCTACCTATAACTGCCATTATACATTATCAAACTTACGACGATATACTTCCAAAATCAGGGCCTCTGTGAGTGCTCACTTCTATTTTGTTTTTCTTTGTATGTATCAAGTAACACGATTATCTCAGGGGAAGCTGCAACAAAATGTTATTCACGTCCTCCATCCACTTCATGAAGCTTGTTTATCTTCATTACCCAACACTGGCCATAAGCTATTGTATGTCAACGACACTACCTCAAATTAATTGGTTTGTCTTTTAGAGTGGAAGAGTCGAGTGTAAGTTTTGGCAAGAAAATACTCAAAACCCTCAAAGATTTATCTGAAAATAGAAAATAACAACCTTGCTCCAAAACTATATAAGTACAATCTAGAAATGAATACATGTTTTATTTACATTCATTAAGGAGAGCTATGCGATAGCCTGTCTGTCACAACACTCATGAGTAATGCAGCTACCTTAAATCATAACAACAAAGTTTTTCACATATACACTGTTGGCATATCTAATGTACTGCAGGGTATTCACAATAAATATCAATAAAATGAATACTTCAGGGCAAGCAAAAATATCAATTTTCCATTCTTTTTTTTACATTGTTTCAATAGGGTCTGTTAATAAAAAGAACTGGATGAAATGAGAGGGAAACCCCAGACGAACACGCATTCATACCAAACTGATGATAGAAAAAGCTCTTCACACGAGTGCTGCAGGGTTACTGAAGATTACTATTGTGATTTCATCCAAACAAACAAGTAAAAAAACTCAACAAAAAACCCCTACAAAACCCCATCCAAACCACACACAAAATAAAGGGTTTGCATTCATAATCTTCAAGCAAGTTAATGCATATTTTCCTTGTCCATGTTAATATTTGCTATGATTTAAAATACAGATGTCTGATCATGCTATTATTCAGCTATCAGAACAGCAGTTAGCTATCAAACTGTTGACAGATTATTCCCCCTCCACAATTAATAATCATTCATTTGATGACACATATGAACATGTAACCACATGTAGCAAAAAACTATTGCAGAAGCCAGAGGTAAGATTCCTATGCTTTCTATGTTTTAGCTGTACTGAGAGAAGGCATTGACCTTTCTTCTTGATTCACAATGGGAGAACACTCTGCTGACAAGCTTACTACTATGAAGCCTTGTTGTTAGTGTGAAGAATCACAAAAACATGTGTAAGAAGGCTGATAAGATTCAGTACCTTTCTCAACATATAACGTGAGATTTCCAACAGTTAATCAGTTCTTGACATTACCCTAGAAATGTACACAGCTCAAGTTTAAGATTTCGCTAACAGGGATAAAATACTCTGCAGGTTAGTGGGCAGGGAGGGTAATACTCCATGAACTAGTTGACAGAGGAGCTTTTTTTCAGGTTTCATCTTTAAAGGACTCTACTATGCCATCTAGGATTTTCATGTAATAAAAGCAATTCATCCTTGTAATGAGACCATTTCTATCCAAAGAGGTTTCAGGTGGCTGTACCACAAGAAATATTTTTCTGTGCATCTTAAAGTCAATGTGACCATGATTGCAAATTATTCACTAATGTAAAGAAGGGTAGGCTGTTGCATTATGCAAACCCATTCACATTCTTCTGCATCCCTGTAAATGCTGCTACTCTCCTGTATTGACTGTACTGTACACTGTAACAATGGGCTTCATCTAATAAGCTGTCCAGAAAACTCTTACATGCAATGCAGGTCATCTCAACCCATTTCCTTTATGTTAGAAGTAACATGAAAAATGCTTTCAAACATCATCTGAGACTTGGAAGCAGTTTAAATTTTCATAAAATATTCACTAGAGCTATGCACAATCTCTGTTCTATTCCGGTCCCAAACACACCTAGTTAAGTCATGTACTACTGTTGCAGGAAATCTCTACCTCACATAGACTGAATATTTTCAAAGTCCCAAGCATGAAGAGAAAAAAAGAAAGGGGGGGAGGAGACAGGGAAGGGAAATCACAACTCGAATTTAAAAAAAAAAAAAGAAAAAGCTATTTTCTTTTAGCAATTCTAGAACTACACTATAATCAATGTGAGATAAATGGTCTAACCTCCATCTGCACCATCCCAATCTTTCCCCTCCCACATCAGTGCTGAATTTGCAGGAATAGAAGAATGAATAAGGTGAGAACATTAAAGAAATACTTCCAGTTAGGAAGACACTTGCCTATGGTTTGGGAGCAGCACTAACACCCTATTTACCTCAGATTTGACCAGCCCGGGACCTCTAAGTAGCTCCTTTCTCTAACACTTAGGAAATATAATGTCCAATTACTGGAGCAACACTTCTCTTCTGGAGTTCAAGCTGGTAGAGAGGTAGCCTAACAGAGTATCTACACAGAGGTCTAGAAATTAAAAAAAAAAAAAAAAAAAAAAAAAAAAGGAGGGGGGAAATAGAAGCTGGCTTACGTGCTCCAGTTTGTCTTTTCTCCTCAGCCAGACACTGGCACTGTAGTCCTGCTGCTTGACTGTGCTGTAGAAGTTCGCACCTACTCTGGTGAGGCTTGGGGAAGGCTCCCTGGGTCTGCTCTTCAGCCTCATCTGCTCGAAGCCCTCATGGGGGGATGAGGAGAGCCAGTCATGCCTGACTTCCATCTTGACATGACAAGGCAAAGTCCAAGTGAAAATCAGAAGGAATCAAGAAATTAAGAAGCTCTACACGAACAGGGTCCAAAAAGAACAGGATAGGAAATGAAGAAAGTGAAGGAAAACAAAACCACACACCCCCAAAAGAACCCCCCAGAAAATAGCAAGAGAGAGGGGAGAAAAGAAGAAATGAAAAGGTAGGAGGAGTGGAAGGAGAAAGAAAGGCTGCAGGTACGAGAAAGAAGCGGACTGCTAGAGATGAAAGGGCACTCGGGAAAGAAGACGCTCCAAGATGCCGCTGCTTGTTGCCCTCGCCGCCAGCAAGCTGCAGTCCAGGACCGACGCAGCGGGCTCCTTGCGGCTCTGCCCGGGACGGAGGCGAGGGGAGGCCGGGCGGGGCTGCTCCCTCCAGCCCGCCTGCAGGTTGGCGCAGTGGAGGGGCCACCGCCCGCCCGGGGATGGAGCCGGCTCCTCCCCCGCCTCCTCCTCCCCGGCAACCACCTTCGGGAAAGCAGAAAGCAGCACGGGAGAGCCCCGCTTTCACCACTAGGAAAGCAGCTGCCTCCTCCTCCTCCCTCCCCGCCTCGTGGGAGTCAGCAGGCTCTCCGCGCCCCGGGGGAAGTTCATTCGTCCCCCGTCTCCGTGTCCCGGCGGACACCGACCGGCTCCCCCGGCAGCCGCCGCAGGGTTTGGCAGCCGGTTGCCACTCCCTCTCCTGGAAGCCTTTGTCCGACATCTCCACTCCGGGGTCCCCTGGAGCGCCGCCGCTTAGCCCTGCCCAGGGTGGGATGCGCCCCTCGCTGCCGCTCCCCGGGCCACGCCGCGATGAGCGGGAGGTGGGGGGCTGCGGGAGGCGGGAACACCGTGCTGGCCCTTCTCTGCAGCACCTCTCCGTCTCCGCGTCGCCTCCCTCCCTGGGCAGGGGCTCCCGGTGCTCTGAAGCGTAACCTAACCGAGCTGCCAGGAGCGATCCTTTCCCAGGGCAGCTAGGAGCTCACATCGCCTGGCCAGGAGGCGAAAAGCTTCGTCCCGGCGTGCCGGAGCCGGGCAGGGGTGCGCAAGAGCCCCAGGCCCGGCTCTGGGTGCAGGTCCTGCCTGGCAGCCCTCACCCTGCCCAGCAGCTCAGCCAGCACCACACCTCAAAAATCAAATCGCTTCTATGGTCTCGGCTGGTCAAAATCGCCGGAGTGCCCACACCTATAGATACCTGAAGCTCCAGGATTTGTCACATAAAACAAGAGACGTTTTGGTTTCTATAGTCCACTGCCATCTTCTTTAGTACAAGTTGGTATGTGTTGCTATTTAGCTCAAACTTGTTTCAGCAGAAAAAAGGACTTTCCTTTTTCACATGCTGAAAAGCCACCTCGCTAATTGCCCACACACCCTGCAAAGCTATATTAGGCACAGACAAGAAAAGTTTCTCACATAGCACCAAGAAATAATTATTGGAGCTCTGAACAGCATTTCAGTTTCTGGTGAATATTTGCTCGCAGATAACTTATCGTTTTCCAGAGAGCTAAACTGACGTAGCTATTCAGATAAAGGGACATTGAGCGTAAAGTCTACACGTGAATCCAGTTAACTGAAAATAGCCTTTGAAGGGTAAACCAGTTTGTTCAGACTAGTTGGTGAGAACATTGCAGAAGAGGTCTCTGCTAACCACTTGATCTGGAGTGAACTCTACTTCCATCTGATCAACAGGCAGATTTAAAATACATCTTGAGCCAAGTCATAAGGGTATTACTGCAAAATATCATTCAGAAAACAGACAGATAATGAAGATTTTCCTTAAAAAATTTTAAGGATAAAGGCAAAACTCACATCACATCTCATAACTGAAGATTTTTAATAAGTAATATAGTATCTTCATGAAACACTGGAAAATGAACTGACCAGTAGCCAGGGTTTGATAGGATTATAAAGAACAGCATTTTCCTCTAAAACTAAAAAGACAATTGCATAATACTTACCTAAATACTACCAAAACAGAAATGTGACAAAGAACAAACAGAGCCATCAATGCTATATGCAAATGAGTTTTACTCACCAGTATAAAGGACTCACAGCTTTCTTTCTAATAACTTCCTCTCTAATTTCTTCAGTCAGTACAGTAAATCTGGGCATTTCCAAGATTGACAATACACTCTCATAACATTTGGAGTGAAAATTGCAACCATTTGACTCTACTGCATGTAGGACACACCTGAAGGCACTGAGATTTACTACATTGCATATCACAGCTGCAGTAGTTTTAAGCTTACACAGAATAACTTGATTAAAAGCCTGCTGAACTGAACTTTAGCTGCAAATGCCTATTTATGAATTGTTTAAGCTCATAGATGCACCTAGTACCAAAGGACAGGAATGCATGCAAACATTCAGCCAAGAAACCAACCAAACAAAAAACCCAACAAAACAAAAAAACCACCAAACCCTCTGAATTTCTTCAAATATGCCATCATGATGATGTTTTTAAAAAAAGTTTTCATGGGCCGTAAATAAGGACAGCCTCCTTTACACTAGTTTTGCATAAGAAGTTTCACATTGTTTCTACAGCAATATATAAAACACTTCCACCTTTTTCTTATTCCTCTAGGCTTTCTTGTTTACGCTGCTTACAAATTTTTTTTAAAAAAAAAATGTTTTAGTAGCCCTATGCAGTTCCCACCTGCTTCCCACCCCATCTCTGAACACTATGACAGACCAGAATCAATATGCCACTGTACTTTAGTACAATACATTGTCCCATTCCTCCACATATGTTGTGTTTGGATTTTTTTCAAACATAGGCTTACCTTTTTTGTAGGGGTAGTTTATCTTACATTCCTTAGCTACACTTCTCAACTATCAGATGAACTTCTTTCTGCCTTTCTGAAAAAGTCACAAAATGGAGTGCTGAAGTTGCTATGAAGTGAATTTGCTCATTTTTCCAAACACCTTTTCTCTTGACACCTACATGTACTCTATGTGCCTTTCTACTCCTGCTGCTGACAACATTAATATTATCCCAGTCCTAATGTCATTAGGAAAAGAGAGAATAGGACAAACCAAAGCCTGGAACAAGTCAGTTGAAATTGTATGAGTAAGGTATGCTAACACAGCCTTCATTGCTTCCAAATCCCAAGGAGGAAAGAAGATTTTGGGAAATAGTAGCTAATGACTACAAATATTTGTATTTGCATAAAAAGTTTTCCTCTGGCAAAGTAACAAGCTAAGAATACAGTGTCAGTCCCTAGTGAATACATGGCCATTAATCTAATTTGAAAAGCTGTTTTCTAGATTTTATCTTCCAGATTATTTCCAGTTTGGACTTATACAAAAATCCGAGAGATAATTTAACCCATTAATTCAATCAGTTCTGTGGTAGGTCAGCAATTCCAATGTGCTATACGAACTGCATTAAACTGCTTTCTCTTCCACACGAGTTCCAGAATTTCCCAAACATCTGCTCCTGTCAAGGCCCTTTGCTTCCATAGCTGGATCATTACAGCAGCAAGAATGACTTAAACTACAAACATCACACTTATATCACTAGCAATAGATGCAAGTCATGCATATCATAACATGATTTTACTTTACCATGATTCACTACAACTTTCTCTAATTAACTGCCCATCTTAACATCAAGATTCAGAGAAACTCCTTCTAGGCAATCTGCAGAACTTTCCATTTTCTATATCAACAGGATGAATGATGTAGGGAACAGAGTTAACTCAGGCCAATGCATAGAAAATAATCAGGATACAAGTGCAAACATGTAGATAGTGCTACAATGTGTCTCTTTCATCTTTTTTTTTTAAAAAAAGTACAGCTTCTTTTTCTTCCAAAAATCTTGTCCAGACAAATTTTAAAGGAGCTTCTCCCTGTTCTCCAGCTTTAAAAGTGTAAGAAAACACTTTTAGTGTTTTATTAAGGGGTTCTAGCAATACAGTGCATGTACAAGAACATTAGACCTTTCATCAACAAATGGCATACACCTAAAATGCAAAAACTCCTATAACAAAATCTTATTTTGGCTGGATAGCTAACATATACACATGCATGCACCTGCAATAGATTCAAAGCCTCCTTACAAAGTACTAGTTTATGCTGCAGAGCTGGGCTGCACACAAGCCATGGCCCACTTTTTAGAATTTCCTACACCTGACCTGAACAACAGGCAGCGATTGCCTGCAGGCTTTGGCTGGTGTCCAGTCAGAGGTCTTCACCTGACACCAGCTTCAATAGCAGTACTGTACCTGGCAGCAAGGCAGGAAGGTAACTGCCATCTTCTTACTCAGCACAGCTGAACTTGCTTTCTCATCTAGGAATTATCAACAAGACTCAGCTGGGGAGACCTTTGTAACCTCCCAAAACACTGCCATGTCCCAGGTTAATTTACTATTCTTTCAAAGAATTTTGAAATTACTGAACCACCAGCTCTTGCCAAGCTACCCAAATTCTATGACCTACAAGGAAATACCCATTGCAGTGGTCTGTTTCCTCTATGCTGACAGGCTTGCCATGCATGTCTTCCAGCCTATCTGTTCCTGCTTTCTACGAGCACTTGCCTATCACTGAAATATGAGTTTGCCACAGGGAAAGACCAGAGAGGAAGGAAAAATAAATGAGCACCCAAAAGAGGTTTTCCCCTATAGTGAGATCTCTTACAGCACAGGGTAAGAATAGTAAAACTCACAAGATGCAAAGTAGGAAAACAGAAAGAAAAAAGCTAGTGCTACATGGAGAGTTGTAAGTAATTTCTGTATCATTGCTTTCACAAACCCTGTGCAGCATAACACAAAACCTTTATACAGAATATCTGTATCTTCATCTTATGGACAGGAATCAAAGTCACACTTATGTAATGGTAGGGTTGAATATAAGGTTACAGAGAAGGTTTGGAGTTGGAGGTGTTTCAGATTTCAGGTTATAAACATATCAGACACCTACTTCGTAATAACATGGAAACATTGTCTAATACTGATGATGTTCCTGGCTTTAATCTCTTAATGTCTTTCTGGATTCAGCTATTAACCAAACTCTTTGGTGTCTCTTGCCTCAAATTTTAACCCCGAAATCTTCTTTGCATAATTGCTGATTAAAAAAACCCCCAACAGCTACAGACAAAACAACCATTTAATAGGAACATCATTAGTCTTGAGACATCTCCTCTCTGTCAGATTTGGATGAAATCAGCCATGTGTTTCAGGATGTATCAGTCTGGGGCTGACAGACAAATAGTATAACTACACAAGCTTTGTTTCCTTAAGAAACCAAATAAAAATACCCGAGAGATCAACTAGTATTTCTTCCACTTGAAATAAATGATTTTTCTGTAAATACCATCAAAATTTCCAATTAATCTAGAACTCTAGGGCTAGAATTTTTCTCCTACAGCATCCTTTCCATCTCCATATAATCTAAGAGGGTGCTGAACTACCCCCTTGGGGGATTATGTTGTGAATGCATACCAGTGTGGACTGGGACACTCTCACTTTCATGAAGTTTGATGACAAAATATATGATATCTTTCATGTCAAACACAACTCTGCCTTCTCTCTTTCCCCTCTATTTCATCCCTGTCTCCACACCCATCCACACATTGTCACCTTCAGTTTGAGGCCTCAATAATCTTATCTAGACAAGATTTCATCCTGCATCTTAAAATAACATTCATTAGTCGCAGATACTAATGAGGCCAAATTCTGTCCTGCATTACACCTCTATGTCCCCGCCAGAGTCATGAGACAAAAATAATTGTATAATGAAGGTGTAACCAGGGGGCAAAATTTAGCCTACATTTCTTTAAAATAAATTTGTAGCAAGTAATGCCTGTCCACGTCCCCTGAGAATGAGACCTTTTACATTTGTGTGCAGGGCACTCGCTTTTTCTTTTGTTTACTGGGTAGGTTCACATCTATCTCAGCTCAGGTTCTTCATGCTGAATTTATCTGGTTGGTGCAGCTAAATGCAATAAGCAGACTACTAACAACAGCTAAGCTCTCGTGTACTCTTCCTCTGGAGTGAGTAGTTAAAACTGTTCCAGAGGAGTGGCAGTCAGCAGAGGAATTTACTGTAAGGAACAAGGTTTTTTTCACTGAGCCAGAACTGAAAGCACAGCAGGTGAGGGATCTGTACCAGCAGAAGGAGGGATCTCCAGGGATAGAGGAATGCTTTTTCACTTTTACTTTCAACACATACATAAATTATGGTTAATAACAAGGGATATAGTCTCTATATCTGCACAATATGAAGTGTAGGGAGGGAGGAAAGAGAGAAATTGAAGAGCCTTTCATGAATGTTATTACACAAACAACAGAGAATGTTAAAAAAAAAAATCAAAGGGTGGGGGAAATAAAACAAAGACAATGTTTGTGAAAGCTTTCTCGTGGCTAGATTGGTAGGGCTATATTGGGAAAGAACAGCCTCGTAGTTAAGGACTCTGAGATGTTCCCCAAGGATATTCTCATAACGCATTAATATAGGACAAAGGAAGAGATGTATTTTCATATACTTTTTTTTTTTTCTTTTCCTCTTTAAATTAGCAGAGTACCTCTGTAGTGTGTATTTGTATTTAGGAAATTTTTCAGTAAAATGTATTTTTGGAATTGTCCAAAGAGCTCCCTTACATGTAAGACTTCTTTTTCCCCTATAAAATCTTGTTCCTACCATACGGAAGAGTATATTTTAAAATAACCCAAAATCTTCTAATACAGAAATTTGTGTATCTCCAAATTATTCTTCGATGTATTTTACCTAATTTCATAGCATTGAAATTTTTTGAAGCTATTTCTCTGAACCAAAGAAAAATGCCCTAAATTATAACTGCCCTTTGGAAGTTATCTCAATAATGTCAAGCAGCAAACTACAGTGTCAGAAGCTTTATCACAAACTGTTTTCGAATGGCAATAAAAACTTAGACTTAAAAGTGATTAATCTGCATTTGTGCCATTCTGTTTACAGTATGACTTAAAATATTTTTCACTGAAGTGTTGATAAGCATTTTGATGATGGCTCCCAGTGAAATATAAATGAAAGGGTCATTTTTGAAATATATTCTGCCGAAAGCATAAAGTTATGTCATGGAAGTCATAACTTTTTTCCCAAAAAGAGGTATGTCATGTTACATCAGACATCAGACTTACTCGTGTGACCAGAAAGATGTTTATTGATGTGACAGCAACTAAAAGAAGATAGAATAAGACCCATGAGACAATAAGATGTGAGTTCTTTACCTTCGTGCTTATTTATCATTGCACTCTGATACAACTGATTTAACAGCATTTAGAGTGGTTATCTTTCAGTCAGACCATTGTTACACAAAATAACAAACGAAATGTTGCGAGGAAGAGGCGGGGGGGGCGTTAAATTTAGTAAGAGACAAATCCCCTTGCGTTCTAGCCGATCCCCAGAAGTTAGAGGGACTAGGGGCGGCTGGACTTGTCTCTTAATAGGTATGCCAATTAAGAAATGTTGCTACAGGCTCAATCACCAGATTCGCAAGCAGCCCATACACTGCAGGCCTGGTTCCCTCCTACGAGAGCAGTAGGATGCGCAAATAGCACGCCTTCAACTAAGAGTTCTGACACCACATGGCGTAGGCCCGGTTCACTTCTATGGGAGCAGTTGGATGTGCAAACAGCCTGTAAACGCTGCTATAGGCCCAACACCGGATTCGCAAACAGCCCGCTAAAAAGCAGTCNACCATCTATGCACAGAAAAGCAGAATGGGAGGACAATGGTCACAAATGGTGCAGGAGAGGAGGACAGGCTGCAGCAGCCTGGATTTAGCGTGGGTTTACTTATGGGGAACCATGTCCTTACAAATATGTGTACCTTTTGTAAAGCTTGGCTGAACTACAAGGATTACATAACTGATTAACATTTCAGGATACGCTTTCTGAAGGTTAGTGTTCATCAGTGACTAGCATACATTATACTACAGGTACAATATAAATAAATTACAGATATTGTCACATTCAATTTTGCTTGATAGAGATGTTGGGACTCTTCATGGAAGGATTTGCACAGATGTATTCTAAGCGATATTCTGTTCTCTATCTAAATAAACAAGACAGAGATAGGAAAAACAAAGGAAGAAATGTTATTCCAATGTAATGGATACAATTTGATATACAAAGAATGTAAGTTATTAAGTAGCCTATAGCAAAACCAAAGACTGAGATAAGATCTCCTGGAAATCATTCTGCTATTTAGCCAAAAGATGAACCATTAAACAAAACAGGTGAAATTTTGACCTACTGGTTGTGTAGTAAAGGATTTCATTGTTTTTCTACTGGGGCTTTACTACCATATCAGTGAGGGTGCGAAAAATATTATAGAAATGCTGTCAAATTAATATGTCCTCAACTGGACTTGGCCATGTTCATTACACAATTTTGACGATTGCATTACAGACTTCCTCAGACTCCTGATTACTTTACAGCCCTGATGGTATTTCACAAAGAAATCTGAAAACAAAGTAACACAGAGTGAAGGAGCAGTAAGGCACAGAAAAACAAGAATCCAGAATGAGTCAAGTGTTATTTGTAAGCAGGGGAAGAGGTGGGAAGGAATAACTATTGGTGCCAAATGCTAAAAGGAAAAAAACACCCTATAATAAGATGGTGATAACAAGCAGGCAATATGGACCAGTTTGTGAGGTGTAACAATACAAGGCAAAAATAAAGATGGTGTTCAGGCACAAGAAAGGTGCATCTATCTTGAAAACAATCTGAAAAACACCTGTCTGGCCCAACTATGTTGCTTGAAGTATTAGAATCCAAGAGTCAAAGCCGCCAACCTTCTGTTTCTGACTGGGTGTTTGCCACCCAGAGCATCATTAATTGCTGTGAAGATTAAAAAATATATGTATATAGTATCTGACTTCAGAAAAATGGGGAAAAAATGAATGATGTAGTCTTTTTCCTTGTCCTAAAAGTAAATATTTTCTCAGTGCATGTATTTGTTGCATTTAACATATTCAAAAGGAGACATGCTGGAGCTGGCCAAAAAAGCAGTCGAATCATACTTAATATTTGAATCATACTTAATATTATGCATTTACACATGATTACTGATGTACAGCTGTGTTAAAATTAAATGACCAATACTGTGCTGAAGCATCGATGGCTTTTGTTTTCAAGGACTTAATGAGTCTGTGAGCTCCTCAGGATGTAGGATGGTCTTAGTTTTTATGAACTTCTGGGATTAAGTTAACATAATTAGACACAATACATTTTGGGTTTAGAGACACAACTTTAAAGAAACAGTTTTAGCTCATCCTTACTTAGCTGTATCCTCACTTCGAGGATACAGTGGTAGACAAAAGCTAGACATGAGGGAGCATGGATACGCAGTGTCAGGCAGCATTGCCATAGCTCCACCCTGTTACAGCCACTTCTGAGACATGCTCCTGTTGAATTTTGCTGACGTCTTATACAAAATGTGTTTCATTCTAATGAAACTACAATTCTAAGGGAAGAATTATTTTACCTTATGAATGCGCTCAATGGCTTCAATCAAGTGTTCTTGAAATGAAAAGTTAAAACTCCTGTGAAACTGGAAAACTTAATTTCTTAAATGAAATCACCAGAACTGCCGTAAACAGGCAAGGGAGGAACTGCAATCATCACACGCTTTGCTTACTCTACTCTAGAAAGGGAAAATTCCATCTTTCTTCAGGGGACTGAAAAATAATAATAATTTTAAAAAAGTTTAAACTTTTTTCAAAGTTGAATACTCATCATCTGCAAGGTCTAGAAATGAATGTTCAATATATACTGCATTATGCTTACCTGAAAATAGGTTGTGGTACCTACGATCCCTTTTAACAATGCAGAAGAAGGATTAGATTAATCTCTGAGATGTGCAGCAAGTAGTTCACTGACGCATTGCCTTGTTTTTAAGATGAGCATATATGAGATAGATAACTACATATTTTGCTTCCTTCTGTCAATAAGACTTTTTCATGCAGAAAACATTTGCAATTGTGACACTCCAGAGGAAAAGGTAGGTAAGATTGATGAAGTAAAAGATGTCTTAGTATTTAGTTCAGTACACCATGTTATTTTTGTTTATTTGTTTTCCANTTGCAGCATTCTAATTCCCTTCTATAATATATTCAATTATTCTCATGTAATGAAAATGTGCTGCTCTAGGTGTGTTATAGCATATATAAAATTAGAAGATGAAAATCTTGAAGCAGTTACATAAATGCTCAAACCCTTCAACCAAGTTTATCTGGAGATCTCGAATTTACAAATTCAGACACAAATTCTGAAAACGTTAAAAAAACCTCAACATAAGGCCAAATTGTGTACCAACACAACTGCACAATAGCAATTAAACTATACCAGTTTAACACTTGAGCCACAAAAATCTCATTTCTTTTAGGGACACTGTGGAAAGGGCAAGCAAGCAATGCCAAAGCTGCAACCAATCATTAGGGGCTTTAGTGACCCTGCCACAGAATCACTGAAGTGCAGGGTAGGGAAGATCTTAAGTGATCGTTGGTGTCTTCCCCAGTAATGGCACCAGACAATTGCCTTAGCTTCTCTTTAATGTAGAGTTTTCTGGCCATTCTGTACTGAAAGGAGATCCCATAACCTCTCTCACCTTCCTTTGCCACTGCTTATGCTTTGAAAGTATTTAGCCTGAATATGCTTTGTTATGAATGCTCCTTTTTTTCAGCAAGTGTATAACAGTGTCAAAGAGTA
>WEIS01082052.1:0-11645 GCA_013389965.1 Todus mexicanus
AATCAGTCACAGGGAGATGTGGAGCTGAATGAGCAAAGACTGGTTGTGGGAGTCACCCACCAGAAAATGACCTCTAGAAGCTGCTGTTAAAATTGTATGAGCTATGCAGGCACTTTTACTTTCATCTACAGCTGTGAAGGTATTTGTGATAGATACAGGAAAGTCAGGAGGCTGCTAACTTACAAAGGAATTATGTGCACATTGAAAAAATTGGCCACACACCATTATGGTTAATGCAGAATTCAGCCCAAACCAAGCCCATGCAAAGCTCAGAGCCCTTCTCCAGCGGGAACTCCCATTTTCGTGAGTTGCTCTGCATGACTGCAGAAAAACAGGCAGAGGATGAGAAGAGGGAATACAATGAGGAGAGCACAAGAATTACGAGGATATCTCAGTTACTGCAATGGGCTGTGATGCAGAAAATCTTGACTTCATTCCATTCAGAATCACATGCCTTGATGGCGTTAGGGACATCTTCCATGTGCATGTTCCCATAGTGCCTTTCCTTCTATCTGCTTCTTCCACACTGACCGAGCGCTCACCATAGCCAATTCCATTTATTATGAAGATTAGTCAAAGTGTCCTATGAAGCTGCTATTGAAGGCAAAAGAAACTTAGGCATTGGCTTTAGTGGAAGTTAAGGAGAAAAGACTTCAGAAGCAGGAAGAACAGGATCAAATGTGGATTTGCAATTACTATTTCAAATAAGTGACAACTGACCAAAGCAACTAAATCCCATCCCTTGAAACAATTCCAAACTAGTGCTGGAATAATTTATAAACAAATCATTCAGCCAAAGCTTGAAGAAAGCCCAGCTCTGGATTCATTGTATGTTGCTGGAGCTACTTTGGGCAGGAGATATTTCTTTTCAAAGTGAACTGCTAGTGAGTTTAGTCACAGTATGATTATGTGTAGCTCCACAAATCCAGGATTTCTATGAAATAAGCCACTCCATTTGAGAGTACATTTTTGCAGGGAAAAAGATTAGCAGACCTTTTCGGGAAACAATTATGAACCCCAACATTGTTACTACAACACAACCATGATATGCAGA
Source organism: Todus mexicanus (assembly GCA_013389965.1). Lineage (NCBI taxonomy): Eukaryota > Metazoa > Chordata > Aves > Coraciiformes > Todidae > Todus > Todus mexicanus. The sequence continues at coordinate 1,055 of WEIS01082052.1, forward strand.
ATTCCTCCCTAGGGTAATAATTTCCCTCTCCATTGGTACAGCAGGGAAGAGACTGAAATTTGCCTTTCACACCTCCCAGCTCCTTTTGATTGAGCACTTTGGCACTGACGCATTATAAAATAAACCATATTCTTTCAAACATTTTTCCGCTTTTTTGCTCTAACACAAATAGTGAGGTTTCATTTCTTATCATCAACATATATTCCAAATGCATCCCTTGAATTCTCCATCTTTTCCAGTCTAGCTTATTACCATAATTATGCTAACTAGGAGGGAAAAGTCCCATCCTGCAGAAATTTGTGCGCACTCAGAAGTGGAAAAAAAGATTCTTATACTCGTAGGAACAAGTACTCTTATAATGCAGCAATTTAATAATAAAATCAGCACATAAATTCACTGTACAGTTCAAGGAGTTTCAGAAACAGGTTTTATAAATTATGGTCTAATACTCCAGAATTATGAAAGTCTGTCAATCACTGAATGAAGGAAAGAATAAACACTTCGTTTTCTTTTTTTTTTTTTGTATTTTCATGTTTTTTATTTAAACTACCAAGATCTTGGATACAACATCCTTTTTTGGCGCCACTCCTCCAGATTACCCCAATGTTGAATTGAACTCATTTTTGTGTTGTCAGAATAAGTTTCCAGTGAGGAGGATGATTTTTTTTTTCCATTTTTCTATCTTAGTAGATCCCTTTTTTGTTCTGTACTTACACTCTGAAGGAAGATTTTTCTGACTAATCCAGTATTTAGCAACTCCCCCTGACCAGCAATGGAACTGGCAGATTAAGGCCTGACAGTGTGAAATGGAAAGTACCAGGTCTCACGCAGCATTTCTGAAGGTGACCTCCTGAAAATGGGGCCAATTATTAGGTCATTTCTGTCTGATGTGAACATACCAAAACAAATCAGGGGCACTAATTAGAGCATAATACCAGGTCTGTCCAAAGAAAGAAGGCTCATGCAAACACACTCTGGTTTCAAACCCCCATTCAAGATCCACACCAACACTCAAGATACCAGAAATACAAGCACAGCTAGAGAGACCCAGCAGGGCTGTGGCCACTCTCCCAAGTCCTCTCTATAAGGCACATCTGAGGATCCCATCTCAGCAGACTGATTTACAGGCTACGGGGAAACTCAGAGGAGGCACCTGTTGCACTGACCTTCTCAAAACCCACCGCACCTGCATCATATACTCGCTGCTATGGCAACATCAGCCTCCAAAGGTAGGATAATTACAATGCGAATCCGCATTTTCAGTTGCTTCATTTACTCCCCTGCACTATTATCTCCTCTTTTTCCAAAAACCAGGAGAAAACACGGTGGACAGGGACGAATACTTTCAATGTACCTCAATTAATCACTTTGGGGCCTGGATTCAGGTAATACTAGGCATTTAATTGATGAGCCTGCATTTGGAAGATAATCATCCCGTGCTACCTCTGCAGTCAGGGAAGAGAAAATGGCAATGGAGTCCACCCCGCACCCAAATCACTCCCTGGATGTGCTTCTTTCCAGTTGCTGTGGAGCTCCTCCAAGGTGACTTAGGCATCTTTTCTGGATGCCTATAGATAAGTGGGATAAATCTAGACCTCTGTAGAGTGCAACAGGATTCAAACAGAAAATAAATGGGTTGCCAGGCAAAACAATAAACAGGTATCATGAAATAAAATATACTTTAAAAATGTGATTCCAACGACACTGACGTAGAGTGGCTTCAGGGATTATTTTAATGATTTCTTTTCTTTAATCGAGACTCATACTTTCAAAAAGACATAGGAGACTGGGCATATTCAATTTATTTGCACAGGTAGGTAAAAAGAAATTTGCTTTAAAATTGAATTCTTTTTGTTAAGAGGAATCCATAGACCCCTTGTTAAGAAGCTACTCTCATGGCTAAGGAACCACCACAGAATTTTTATAGCCGTATCTGTCACAAAAATATATGATTTTGCTCTTCCACTATCAGAATATACTGAAAAATAATTTAAACTGTCTTCCAGACTTATCTACAGTGTGTATATGACATTGTTGTTAGCAAGGGTGGCTCTGGGGACAGCAAAGAAATGAGAGAACTGAAAGTACTGCTCCCAAAGAGGCTGAAATAAGGATATTGCTTCCATTGCTTTTTGAACAATTGCCAGAAAATAATTATTCATAGAGGAAAATATATGGGTACGTTTAAGGTCCCTTGCCACGGCAAATGGTGGGCAAAAAATGAGATCAGATCTGTGAAGTGCATCTACTGCTTTCAAATCGCTCCACCAATTTACACCCACCTGGTATCCGGCCCTAGAAGCACAGGTAGGCAATGGAAGGCTTCTGCAAAATGCCCATGGCTGTCAAGGGCTGGCGACAGGAGCTGCAGCAGGTCATGGCATGTGGAGCAAACCTCAGCACACACACACCGTGCCTTGTAGGGAGGGATGGATGCATAACCAAAAGGAACCAAGCCCCCAGGGCTTGCCCTAACACATCATGATGGGCTGCACCTGCCCAGGAGCAGCTATGGGGGAACAAAGGATAAGCAGCAGTTTCATTGCTTGTCATCATTTACTCCTCCCCAAACTTCCAGCTTGCAAATATTTAGCATCAGAACTTGCCTACAACTGTCCAAGACACTGTATTAGTGCTCTCACATGGATGCTCTGTTAGGGGAAACTGAGGCACAAGCCAGGCATCCAGCAGCAGTCACACGAGAAAGCTGCATTAAAGGAAGAGCTCCCTAGTTTTCTCTCCAGCACCTTGTTGTGTCACAGCACTGCAGCTAAGAAACTATATATATCCTGCTCCTACGAAACAACAGGTTAATTTTAGCTACTTTCAAGTGCCAACAATTCAAACTTCAGGTACTCTTTCTTCTCCCTATGGTTTGAATTTGTCTACCTCCTTGCCAGAAGATGCATTATTCTTAATGTCCCATCTTCTTCACAACATTTCAGTGCATATTCAGTAGTGTTTACCAGAAAAAAAAAAAAAAAAGATCCTTACACAGCAAGAGAACTAGGAGCTTGCAAGTTAGCAACCCAAGTCCAGAAGCATCCTGCAAGACGGCAGTTCCTGACATAATTTCAAAACTATCATCACGGTAGATTATACATCTTGAGCTGCAAAATAACTAGAAAATATTGAGATAGTTTTCCTACTGTTTACTGTTTCAAGAAAACAAAGGCAAAATGGCATATTTTTTCACATCCAGAACTCATGCGTGGGGTGTCTATAATGTCAAATTATTTATTGCGTGGGTGCTTACTGAGTCATAGGGGACTTTTGCCAGATGCCAAGAGATTCTCTTGGAAGTCAGGAGTACGATATTATGCGCATGAAAATGAGGGGGTTATATGAAAGAGCCAAGAATCACATGCAAAAATACACAACTGACATCAGCAAACTATAACAGAGCAAGACACAGCACCTTTTTTTAAACACTTTTAAAATCAGACAGTCTTAAAGTCACAGGAAAGTGCTTGCTCCTACTATGCTTTGGCCTTTAAAGAACATAGCTTGGTGTGTCACTTCATTATAGAAATACGCCTTATTTGGGGACAGTAGCATTTCTTCCTTCTTTTCCTCATTTTTAAAACATGACACCAGCAGCAACAAATTAAGTAACTCACAATTTGCATATTTATTTATTTTTCTATTCACCGTGTGTAACCTCATCCCAGGTTTTTAATTTTTTCTTTTCACTAGCACCAAGATGATCTAACTAATGAAATCCTTCATTATTTAAATAAATGAAAAGTGTCTCAGATCTGCATTTCCTTTATTGCAAAACACCTTTCAACCTTCTGCCAGCTCATGTGTCTTTTGGACATGAGCTGCTCCTGAGCACCATTCTGCAGCAGCACAAGCTCGAGCAAGAAGCTCCCGCCTGACAGAACAAGCAAGGGCGAGCAGAGTCTGCAATGTCGTCAGTTTAAACATGTTATATTCTCCAGTGAGTGTTTGCAAGATTTGGCAGAAGCCCCTGGTTATGCTCCCTAGGAACTTTTCAAAGAAAATAAACAAGTAGCAGGAGGAGGATGCAGCCCTTGCCGGGAGCAGCTGCCCAGTCCCCCGGGGCAGCCCTGAGCGGCGCCCGGCACGCTTGCATGCAGCTCGCAGCATGCGGAGAGATGGTAGACATCATCAAGCTACGTTCAAATAATGGTAAAGTAATGAACTCGGAGAAATGTTTTCCATCAGTGAGCACTGCTGGTTGAAAGCGCATCAGTATGCTCCTCCATGCAGCCTTTTGCAGGCACTCAGGCTGGCTTGAAGGCAGCAAGAGGGACTCAGTTCTCCATCATGGTCCAGACAGGGTTCTGAGGGCAACCGAGACTTTTCTTTCAGCTTTTTGGCCATTTTGGCAGTCTGTGTTTATTACTGCCTCGAGAAGACTTTTCTTTCCTAAAGAAGAACCGCCAGGGCATAATGACAAATAATCACTAACTGCTGCACTTGGTTAGGAATCAAAAATGCTCGAGAAGGAATTTTTATCCCTTAAGAGAACACAAAGCACGGAGTAAAACCCGCCAAGGCTAACATTTATATTTCTTTTCGGCTGTCCTTTGGCTGAGCATCCAAAGTCTGTCTCCAGATTGCCTGAAGCCACGAGATTTCTTTCTCTCTCTGCATTGAGGTCACACGACAGCACCTTTGCCTGGCCCATGGCTGTGACATTGTGGTAGGAGCTCTTCATCATTCTTACCTCCTCCCCTTCCCAGCCACCTAAATCCTAAACAAGATTTCTCTCTCTTGTTTTGTCTTTCATCACTGACCTACTTGACAACTTTAGTGAATTTAATCTCAAAACACTCAGGGATATAGGGCAAAAAAATATTTTTCCCAGGCTACAGATAAAGAATGTAGTTTCAGGAGCGTAAATGGCTCAATGGGACATATTGGTGACTGGAGGAAATTTAGAACCTTATGATAAATTCGAGATATTAATGTAAGAATAAAGTCATGTTGCTAGAAGCAATATCTTATTGACACAACTGCTAGAAAGTTGCAACGGTAATAAACAAGGAATTGAGATGGATTACTAGTGATATGCTTTGGAATGTATTACTCAATGCCAGCTGTCAGATACCTTGTGAGGTCCTTCTATATTTGGGTAAAATACTGCACTTATAAATATCCTTCAAGAATGGGACTATTAATGACAGTAACTATGGTAAGTGTGGTCAGTGACTTGTTACTGAGGAAGAGGTACTAATACCAGTGTTAATAGTTTATTATTCTAATTGGTTATTTCAAATCTGTCTGTTGACACTATAATAAATGTATAGTTTGAGGCTATGGCTACATAACATGGCTATTTTCTCACTTGAGGTTTATTTAAAAAAAAATCAGATATTTTTTCTTTCAGTTATTGGTGAGGCCTGAAAGACTTTAGCAGTCTTGGCAATTAGTGCAATACACTGCACATTTCTAGGAAATCCTCAAAAAATCTCTTTAATTGAACAATTTCTAAATTATGAAATGTCTGACAAAAAATGCCTTACTTTAATTAGTGTTCCAAGCTTCTGCATGCTGTAAGCGACATTCCTTAGAAAACCACGTTTGTTCCTCAAATGCTTAAAGATTGTCATAATTTTTATTTCTGACATTTGTTACCAAATGCCAGCAGGAAATGCTGCACATAAAATGTTGCAAGACTTTGTCAGAAGTCTTAGAATTTGTTAAAATGCTTAAGTACAGGATGTTTCTATTAAATTAAAAACTAAGTACTTGCTAGTGGTCAACAATAGCCTTTGGAAAATAAAAAGATAAAACCTCAAAATTCTTAAGCAGTGGCAGTGGAAGTCTTCAAAACTTTAAAGACCTTGTTTAAGACTAAGCTTGAAAAGATCTGTTTGGGGGCTGAAAATCCATTGTATGTAACTTAAGGACAGTTTGAGTTATTTTGGGCAGAATTTTAATTTCTGTGAAATGATGAAAGGACTAAAGGAATATCTCAAAAGGCAGACTCAACTGAAGGAAAATAAACATGAAACCACTAATTATATAGACACAGGGAATATTTTTGCTACTCAAAAAAATAAACAGACATCAAATTGGGATTCAGCTGCAAACTCATTATCAACCTGTGTTTTCAAAGCTTAGTGATGTGTCTACAGCCAATATTTAACAGAAATTTTGAAATTTAGCGTAAAGGTCTGAAAAGCTCAGAATAAAATCTGACTCAAACTCACCCCTCCTTCAGCATTTCTTTGATCTCAGTATTTTAATTTTGTCTCTGCTTGGTCACCTCTTTATTTCTCAGCAGGTCTTCACTGTTTCTACAATACAAATATCTCACGCACGCATCTACTATGAAGCTGTGCAATGAGTTTGTTGAAGTCCTGCTAAAGGCTTGGAGGTTTTTTCTCCTTCTCAATCACTACTACAGGGGAAAAAAATCTTATGTAAGTTAGATAATAATAGCTTCACTTCTTAAACATCAGACAAAGTATTTCTGGAGAAGCAATGGAAAGTAACATCAGTAAACAGAGAAAATAGCAGGGTATAAAATTCTTAATAGTCATTAATTTGTCTCTTTCAAGACAGCTCCCTGAATGATGTGCAGGTAACTGAAATGAAACACATTAATTGCATTAGAAGAATTTAGTTCACAGTCTTCATCTTTGCCCATTTTAAACACCAAAGGTGTGCCAATGAGGACCCAAGTCACCTTTTACAAAACTCTTTGTCACCCATGAGCTGTTTTGTTTACTGTGACATGAAAGAGGACACTCTGCTAATATATTACCTTTTTCTTTCCTCACTGTAATTCATGGTTCAAGATGATCAGAATCCAAAACTCGTTTGGCTAGAATTGGCCACAGAAGCTCTGCAGAGGTGTTGGATGCTGTGTGCCCAAGCTGGTCCTCTCATGGACCACAGGCACACCTGTTCCATAGACACACAGGGCTCTCCAGCTCTCCAGGATGAATTTGGAGGAGATGTCCCCAAGGGTCTGGGCAAAGAACACGGGAAGGAGGGATGGAGCCAGGAGACGGGTGAGAAGGGTGACACTGCAGCTCCAACATGCGGACTGAGCTCCACAGTGCTCAGCATCTCCAGACCCTCCATTTTTCTCCAGACTTCACCTGCAGACTACACAGGCAGTCTTGCCAACTCTTGCTGAGGGAGCATGCTCCTCCAAATCCAACATGGGCACATCTGAACAGCACTGCCCAGTGCCACACAGAGATACCTGAGGTGCAGGAGCTGGCAGAGGCAGCACTAAAACTCCATTAGCGCAACGCTTCACTGAGCTCTAAATAAGTGACCTTGTGGCTCCCTACACAGAACTGCACTGTACAGTACAGATTTACCCATATGAGCCTTCAGCTATTTCATTTCCTGCAGGTCTCTTGTCACTGTTTCATTACACGCTGTCCTTTTCCAGCGAAACTACATTTTACTTAAAAAGGGCTATGAAGAATAATGCAGCTATAGTTGAACAAACAAGTCAGGTCTGTGGGTGTACCAAGCATTTTGAGGAATCTTGCAGCAGTTTCTCATTTACACTGAATGAACAGAACTCTGCTTTGCTGTATCATTAAAAGTAATTGCTTTGCCTGCATAGTATCTAATTTTTAATGATTACTGTTTCTGCTGAATCTTGCGCTTTTTTTTCCTAAAGAATTTCTTGTATGTTACAGTAAGGCAGAGATTTCTAAATCACTGAAAAATACAATCTTGTTTACTTAACCTCTGGATAACACAAACAAGTTACTTATACATTTGCTTTTGAAATTCTCTTCTGGCTATTGACTTTGTACATTATTAGCATCCTGTTAAGCTCACTATAAATCTTTCAAAAGGAGTCACTTAAATCTGTAAGCTCTTTGTGTTTTGGCTCCTCGCTGTATTTGGGAATGTGTTCCAATATTTGCGCTCTTCAAGTTCCAAGAAACATCTTATCTGTCCCTACAATCGCTCAAGGAATTTTGGCATAAAACTGCATTTTATTTTCTGAACAAGCAGAAAACGTTTGACAATCAGGTTCTCCTTCAGCTGATGAATGCAGAACCACTGATGTGGTTAATGGCCATGTGTATTCAAGTATTCACCTCTGCAACAAGCTGATACTGTGTAAAAGGGGAGCGTGTGCATGACATCGCTGAAATGGGCTTTCTCCTCCATGCTGTCTCAAATTCTGAGGAAAGCCACTCTCTACCTTAGTTCAATTAGCTCACTAATATAACACGAATTCCACTTCACAGACTTCAAGCTCCTGTTTATTGCTCATGTTGTTTTAAAGACCCATAGTTAACAAAAGCTTGTGCCATGGTTAATAGAGGCAATATCTTTAATTGCCTTAGCCACAAAACAGCAACAGCTGCCACAGGATTACCTACAGAGTGCCTTTGGGTTGGAATGGGAGTAGAGATGAATGCCCATTAATCCAAGTTAATAAATGACCTTACATATTCTAGTGTGGACATTCAGTAGATGCTTGTTCAGCAAAATGAACGGGCACGTGCTTAATTGCGGTTCATTCCAGGCTGATCCATTAACTATTGTGTGTCTTCCCAAGAATGCACGTTCATTAACTCAAGTTAATTGCTATTCAATTACCTTGAGTTATAGTATGTCCCAAAACACTAGTGTAGACAAACCCCCCAGAGATTTCATGCACTTCAACTGTTAATTAAGCAATATCACGTATTGTTGCTAACCAATTACATCTAGTTTTGAAATAATATCTTCACAGTTACGTTTAAATTGTTTCCAATTAGGCTTTTTTCAATCTCCTATACTGGAGTGATAACATTTCTTCCTTGCAATAAAGCACACCTGCATTAATACTGTTACTACTGCACTTGACCAAAGACGTTCCCTGCCATGTTATTTTTATGTAACCCATTTGTTCAGATAGAAAGGACAGCATATATTTGACTTGATTATCCCAGAATGACACTCATATGGGAGCAGATGTTTTGTAAATTTTAGGGTTCTTACTCTTCATTTTCAAATGTTTTTAAGATTTTACCACAGTCTTTTTGTAGACATTTCAAAAAGACACCTTACCATTTCATATGGTTTGATTTTTTGTTTCCTGCTAACAGAAAGAGTGGGCAAAGCCTTTTTTTTTTTTTTTTCACAAACTACAGCAATTCTGATAAACAATAGCTAGGAACAATAGATAAAGATCTCAGACAGTCATCACAGCAAGAAACCAAAGCTTTCTAATAGTAAAGAACACCAGCGGATGAGTATTACACTGACATCCCTCTGCAAGGTTGAAATGTATTAAAATAATTAAAATGATCAATACCTTCAGTTTTTGAAAAGAAGATAGAAGTTAAGGCAATGACCTTAGGTTCCCACTTCATAAACACCCTCCCTAATTTTAAATTATCTTTTTAAATTTAATATAATCACCACATTAAAGGTAAGAAAAAAAAGAATTAGAGCTAAGATCAAAGGTGAAGCTGTAGCAATAAATATTTTTAAAACTGGTGAATGCCATTTGAATATATTTCAACTCAGTATGTCCTCCTGAAACTAATGGAGCCCCTTCTGGGCACTTATATCAGATGAACAAAGAATAACTGGGAACTCTTAAGAGTTGTTATATCCAACTGGCACTCTAAAGCATCTCCTGAAGTGAGCTGGGGATGTGAGGAGGAATCCCACCCCAGCAGCTCCCTGTCTAACAGTCACCCCATGAAAAGCTCTCTGCCCCAGAGGAGAATTTTATTGAATCATTAACAAAGCAAAGATATCATAAGCACTCGTTTGCTCCTAATATTCTTCAGCCCACGCCAAGAGAGAAGCTTTGCAAATTTTGCAAATTTGTTAAATTTCTAAACTTAAAAGAAAATGAACCTGGGTTTTGAATGGGTATGTGCAGAAGCCTACCCAATGTCTGCCGGAGCAGCTTGCAGGGCTCCTGGTCATGGTACTTGTCAATCTGAGTAAGAAAACCATCCTGGTTTCGGTTTCCTCTGTGTTACTGGGAAATAGGCAGAAGCGGCACTACCAGCTCCAAATGCACCTCTGCATCGCAGCAGTTGCCTGATGGGCAACAGGAATGAGACAGAAAGAAAACAAGTGAGGGATAAAGGAAGCATTAAAATAGCATTTTGCTAGCAGTATATTTAAAACAAAACACATATAAACACAACAGCATAATTCTTTGTTTCTGAATCGTAGAAACAGAGAAGTTGCTCTGTTAATGCTCATTAAACTACGCAAAAATGAACCAATTCCTTACACTCACTGGCGTGACAGAAATCACGGCTCTTCCCTTCCCTGGACCACACCACAAAAAGCTACAGAGAAGTGGGGCAGGGCTACAGCAATGGGATGAAGACACCCAGGCAGGAGATATGATCCCTCATGCTGCAGAACGGACTCCAGTCCCTACTAGTTACTCTGTCACTCATGCGGGGCATTGCTATGCAGTGAGCACAGAGAGCCACTTCTCTGAGCTCCAGGGGCTGGAGAAGTCCTGATTTGGAAAGCTGAGATGAGCATCAGCCATCAAGGCAATGTTTTATCCCTTCCATCCTCTGACTGTCTGATGCCACTGATCCCAGAGCTCTCTTTAAGCCAACACACTTTCTTCCTCCCTTCCTCCTCCCCGGTACAGTAATGAATTATG
>WEIS01082062.1:1135-17519 GCA_013389965.1 Todus mexicanus
TAGAGCCATCTGAGAAAGAAGCACCAGTTTGCTAATGTCAAGCAGATGGCTTAGCATGGTCCATCATCCAGCCAATTCCCTACTTCATATCTTGCACGTCCTTATGTGGCATTACATTGTCTGCACACAACAAAGGAAAGGAGTCCTCCCTATAAACTTATTTCATGGCACAGAGGGCATGTGGCCCAGACATGCCATTAGCATGACTGTGCTTGCTTGCAGCCATGCTGTTCTGAAATGCCCATGACCCTGGTGGCTGCAGCAGTCCAATTTTCAGAAAGGCCAATGCAAGCAGTGAAGTGTTAAAAATGTAATGCTATCCATCTTTGCCTCTCTCCTTTTCTCTTCTGCTACCAGCTAGCTCTATGCCTCCAACAAGCAAAAAAAGCAAACCAATTGCAATCAAGGCCAATGGGGAAAAAGGTATTGGTAACAATCTTTCTCCCAATGCTGCAGCCTAGCAGCTAAAATCATGCCATCTTTGTGAGAAGAAATTTGTCAATAAAATGGGAATGACTACAACTAAATATTAGGAAAGGATCTCTCCTTGTTCTCTTCTGCGTTCTGCTCTCATCACACAGCTAAGAAGGAAACAGCTTTCTCAGATGGCAAATTTTCATTGCTACAATTCTCTCTCCCCCTTCCCCTCTTTGTTTCTGACTGTTCCTCAAGGAGCAAAGAATGGTCTTGAAGAGGGAAAAATTATTATTTATGTATTAGACAGATAAAAGACTGTCAGTTTCCATCCTGCCACTGAGCCACTGCCTTCTGACAGCAATGCTGTAATTAAGTTGATAGCATTGAGCATTCTCTGAATTACTGGGTTAAAGTAGCAGACCACTGTATTTAAACCTTTCACCCCATTCAATTCTGCTCATGGCTTATTTAGGCTACTCCTCCCCAATGCATTTAAAATTAAAAGCACCCAAAAGAACTAAAGACTTCTAGTTTGGTAGTAGTCCTTTCCTGATGTTAATAAACCATGGCTCACACAGACAAAGCAATGCCTTATCTCCCTTACACCAGTCATTGACTCATCATTATCTTAAGCAAAATAGCATTTTTTAAAAAATACCAAACAAATAGCCAGATTAATGAAACGTGTTAGGTTTCCAGACAGCTTGAAAACACCTAAGACCCTGAATCCCACAGGAATGAACTCAGTGTCATCAGAAAGCTACGTGAAGGCTTTGTGCCTAAACAGTGACCCCCAATTTCCAGTGAAGCTGACAGCTACCACAGAGAATTTCAAGAGGAAGAGGGTCATTTATTTCTCTCATTTCATTTCTCAGTGAAATAAAGCAAATTAAGTCAGAAGCCTGCTGACTTTAAATCCATGTAATTCCTCGTCTCCATTTTTCATTTATCATTGTCAATATTTGATCTGGACAGTGTTGTCTCCTTGGGTTCTTTATGCTTACTTTTATCTCTGTCTTTTATCATAAAGCCAAGTGCACTCTGCACTGCAGAGGAGATTCCTCAAATATCTAAGATGCAGTGGAGGAAAAAACGAAGTATAAACAGCTCCTCACTTAACCTAGCAAATGTGCCTATCATGATACAAATTGGCAATTCCACATTACAATTCACCCACACCAAGGAACTAATTAAAACTGAAATTAATACTGCTCGTTTTTTTACAAAAGGGAAAACCAATAAAGCCAACAATCTATATCCAAATAAAAGGTATAAGTTTGATACGACTGTAAAAGACACACTGCTATAAAGAAAATGGAGTTTTGCCCATAATTCAGTTCTAATGTGCTGCAAAACCAGTTTTTCTTATATATGCACTTTGAGGTTCATAGTAGTAACTTCCAAGATGCCTAGGAAGTGGCCACAGCACAGCTGGCTACGCAGAAAAGATACATAATGAGAAGAGACACTCCATCCAATAAACCAAATAAAAATTACAGATATAGGGCTTCTTCCTGCATGTAAACACACAAAGCTAAATGAAATCCCAACCTGGAAGAATAACTATGGTATTCTGAAGCCAACTTGTGAAAGGATTAGATTTATTAGCAGATTGGCTGTATCTGTACCTGCTTAGATGCATTTTGCCTTTTTCAGCAGATGAGAGGAAGGAAATGCGCATACATGGCAACAGACAAAACAGGTTAAAATAATTCTTGTTTTCAGGGGGATGATGAGGGGAAAGAAGAAATCAAAACTTCTTACTCGATTACCTTTTACATGCTTTGCCAATATTCAGCCAGCCCCAAACCCAGCTCAGCCAATGCTCAGAAACAGGCATGTATCTTCAGGCTCTCTCTCACACTATGAGGTACAATAGTTTTCTTCCCGTTTCCACACAGTTTTCTCAAGTTCTTCTCCTCACTGCTGCCGCTTTTCAAAACACCTCTATACCCAGCCACTGATGGTGAAGGCTCCAGGTGCAGTCAGTTGGTGAGGAACACACAAATGTTGAACAGACTGTTCCCTCCTCCCTGGGGGCTCCCAGTTGCCACTGAGGTTGGCTATATAAATGCTCAAATCATCATCAAACCTTCCTACAAATAGAAATAGATACCTGATCCATCCTCAGAAGTCTCCACTACCATATGAGCTTGTTTGGAAGAATATTTAAATGCACTATTATAGCTCTGCCTATCATGCCTTTCCCTTTCTATTTTCTGTCAAGCATAGGTAAACCAACCTGGTATACAAATCTATTTTAAAACAGTATAAATGATGCAACTGCTTGATCCCTATTGTTCATTATGCCTGCAAAAAATCTTTGTATGAACCAGTAATTCTCTTTCTCCTTATATTACATGAGACAGTGGTACAGATTGTGGCTACTGCTAGAACATTGCCAGAACAATGTGAGGAGAGGAGTACCAATACTTTCAATGCTACAGGTGCAAGGACTTGGCTACATCCTTTCACTTGGTCTTTTGAAGTTAACAATCTGACTGTGGTTGAATTGTCAAGAAGAATGACATCTGAAAAAAGGTACCCATGATCAACCAACCTGAGTTCAAGGAACACCATAAATGCTTTGAGATTAGCGGTCAAAAAAGCCTGCAGATTCTCTGGGACACTGCGCTACAATCAGGGAGAAGTGTCAGTACTTACAGATTGACTCATGGAAGCGCGACTAAAGCAGCACTGTGTGGCATTGTCTGAGCGCCACTGACCCAGAAAGGCACTAAAGCAAAGCTGTACGCAACGCTCGCAATGCAGGCACCCAGCTCTGGGCTCTGCTGCTGGAAGGAAAACGCTGCACGGAGCTCCACAATTTCATAGTTCACAGGAACAGCTCAGGGAGCTTTTGTGCTTGTAATGAAATGAAAATTTCTACTTCTTAATTTCTTTTCATAACTCAAGTTAAAAGCTCTCTGCTGTCTGCCTTATTTCTCCTCCCTCATCTTATTCTACCCTTTCACAGTGATTCTTAGTCAATCAGTGATTAAATTCCCTTTGTTTTCCAGCAAACATCTGACTTTCCTGGCTTAGCTGGAGCATCAGCGAAGGCTCCCCTCCCACTCCTCTCTCATCCCAGGGGATCGAGGCGTACACAACTTCGCCTGAGCATCATTTCGGAATAAGGCCACACTTGTGTTTTTAAGAGAGGCATCCAGCCAGCTGGAGGTTTCTTTATGGCTTCACTAAGTGCAAAGCCTTTTACACTTGTAGACCGAGCCAAAAACCCTGACCTACCATGTCCTTGTGGGACCAACGGTATTCTTCCACTTCTTGAGAGAGAAAATACATGAACTGTCGGTTTAAAAAGCATGCGACGTGGCAATTGAATATTATCACTGTAGGATACTATCAAACAGTGTTTCAGTAGATGAAACACAGCAGGGTTCGGTGTGCAGGACAAATTTTAAGACTTTCAATCAACCCTGCTCCATTTTAAGGCAGGTAGAAAAAAATATGTAAAAGCAGCAGCTTTGGTTTGAGATTTAGATCACATTTACATGTCAGCATGAGAATCTGATCTAATGGTTGTCACAACCATCAGAAGTCATTTCCACAGAATTCAACAAGCACAGGCTCAGGATTTAAATTTGTGTCATGCCAGTATTTCCACATACATTTATGTATAAGAACACCATGCTGTAGAGTTTTGGGGGTTTTTTTTGCATGAAGCTAAGCATTACACATGAATCACAGCAAAGGGTTGTGCTTGTTTTTTAAATAATATAAAAAACCCTTCTTTCTCCATTGGGACCCAAACATAACCTATTCTTGTCTCTGTAATAACATAGATTTTCATCTCACTAATCTTCTCCTCTCCTCAATACAAAAAGAGAATTTGCAAAGTGGATGACTAACCAAACCCCTTTCAGTTAAGGCTCACTCTGCTTAGGTTTTTTGACAGTCCTAAGCTGTATTTTTCTACTCATTTTTTGAAAATACACGTTCCTTTTGTTTTAACAGATTTACAATAGACAAAGTCAGAAACAATGCCCCTTCTGAGTTACCTCATAAATCAGCAAAAATGTCAAGGGAAAACGCCTTTTTTTATTCTAGCAGCGCAAACAGAAATTGCCCTTGCCCAGCCTTATTTACCAGACTATCTTGCTGGGGAGCCGCACAACCCTCACACTGTATCCTGAACATATCCATGCTCCTGTGGACCTAGGCAGTTGAAGATTACAGGGCTTTTCATGGGAAACATTTTTTCTTACTTCTTCCCTTCAGCTTAACTACCAGTCCAACTTGAACAGTATAAAACCAGACAAAGGGGAAGTAACTT
Source organism: Todus mexicanus (assembly GCA_013389965.1). Lineage (NCBI taxonomy): Eukaryota > Metazoa > Chordata > Aves > Coraciiformes > Todidae > Todus > Todus mexicanus. The sequence continues at coordinate 5,847 of WEIS01082062.1, forward strand.
CCCAAATACCAATATTCAAAACACTTTGTACTCCTAATGATAATTTTCTTCAGGCAAAGGCTGTCATCTCACCCTCACCCAGACTCAAATCTGACTGAACTGTCAATAGGAAAACAGAAAAATACAACAGCACTTGTCTTGTGTCAGAGTAACAGCAAAGCTCTCTCTAAACTAGTTTAATTTTTCTCATTTATAGGACAGTAAAACTGAGGAACAGAGTACAAGCGTGGACACTTACCATGTCAGCAGCAGAATCAGGAATGTGAGGCTGCAGGAACATTCACAGGCTCCTAACCACTGCCTTTTTGCCTCTGGAGCACTATTTTCTGCCTGCCCAGAGCACCCCCTGATTTTTTGCCTCACATGAAGCAGAGGCCAGACTGTGCACATTCTGAGGCTGCTGGCATAGCCAGCAGTGGGACTGTGGCATTGTCAAAGTTTTGTCTTCCGGGTGTCATCCTTTGTCACCATAAATATTAAATATCCAACATTCAATACAGGGCACCTTCAAGTGTTTACCAAAGGAAAAAGACAGTGATTTAATGCAAAAATAATTTCCCACTAAAAATCACTGTTCTTTTTTTCCTAGCACCTTTTTCTCAATTCCAGCTCATCCTCAGTTATATATTTTCCCTAAGAAAGAACGTCTCACTTGCACCACAAAATTAAGGAAAACAATTTTTCAGCAACAAGAAGACTGATATCTTCTCACCAAGCAGAACAAGAACAGTTCTTTCAACAAAATCAGATTTTCCAGGTTATCAGAGCCATCTCTTCCTCATTTCAATGGTGGTTGGATGACAGTTTCCTGTCCCTCTTGCTGCCTTTCCTGTCTATCTCAGCTGGACTTAAGCTAATAAGCTGCTCATTAATGAAATGACTATACCAAGGTACTGGCAGATGGTCCCATGTTCCAAGCACATCTTCCCAATCCCTCCCTCCCAAAAGTACTAATCTATACACAGTGTAATTGTCACAAAAACATATGCTCCCTGACAGAAAGCTTCCCTTCCATTATCTCTGTACTCTAGGGGATTGCCCCTGAAACCTCAGTGACATGAAGCAACTCCCTTCCTACTCAAGTCTCAGTTTCCTATATGTCTGAAAATACATTCACGAGGTCGAAGTGCCTGTACGAGGCTTAAAATCCATGGTAATCTCTCCACAGTGCTGCCAATATCCTAGTCCATTACTAAGCAAAATGCACATACACATATATGTGCATCTTAGAAAATAGAAAAAGTAATATATACCTTATATTTCATAGGTGTAATACTTTGCTGCTGTTTTATTTACAGGTCCTTGTAACAGTACACAAACCCTTCTCTTACACGAGAAAGCATACTGCAGAATTTCTTATGTTTGTTACCAGTAAATCTTTTGTGTAACACTTCCATTTAAACGCTGAGTCAGTCACTAATTGGGTATCTCATATATCTTATAATCATCTGTTTGTACCTGCTGCCTCCCTCTCCTCCATCAATTTAATCAGATTATTGTGATTGATTAATTCATTAATTCAGTCATCGCATCCCAAGAGCACAGCAACTTCTACAGAGTAAGTTTCAGGAAGGAAGAGTATCTCCCATTTGCACACACACAGGTAGTTACGAGCAGAGGACTAAGTGAACGCTACCAGCTGTTGGAAGGGCTGCACAAAGGTTATTTGTAGACCCTTAGGATCACTGTGGCTGGTTTTGCTAGAGCTCCTCAGAGAAGGTTAGAAGTATGACAGGCATAGACAGGCTACCAAAGTGTGAAGGGTTGCTTTAGCTGTTCAAATCGATTCAGAAAAATCATTTCTTTCCATAGGAACAGAAATGTTCATTGTCAATTATCCTCTGCATTTAATTCCAACAGTACTGAACAGCCTTTCGCCACTGCAGGTAGGGAAAAACACCGATAGAAAGTAGAAAAGCTTCCCTTTAATCTTTGCTGCCTTCTTTTCAACTTCAAGTTTGAAGTCTTCAAAGCAAGGCCTTTTCTCATACTGTATAACATCTTAAATCACTCCTGACTGTTGTAGGGAATAACTTAAGCTTAGTAACTCCAAAACTACCTGCCTTACAAAAGGTGAAAGAGTTAAAAAGCACATTTATTTCTAGACTGAAACAAAAAAACAATAGGTCAAATACAGCTAATGGTGGACAAGAAGAAAGACTGAGAAATATTATTCAGCCAGCAGTAAAAATAATATAATTATGCTTCTGTAGCTTTTGTCATCCCAAAATAAAGACGCCAAAGCACTTTGATAGCACACCTTCTCAGTCCTCCAAAACAGTGAAAGAAAAGAAAACAGAAGGAACTTGACACCTACTAGCAAAAGCAGTAACTACAGAAAAGCAGGCAAGAGCACTGCTCAAGGACCCAGGAGCTGTGACTGTGTAAGGAGGATGGTATAAATGACCTCCACCTGTGCTTACTAGTTGGCTGGAACTATATTCACAAGTGAGACAAGTCTGCCTTGAGCTGGAACTTGCTATCTCTTTAAAAACATGATAAACCAGACAAAAAAAATATTACTTAAAAATATGGTAAAACACCAAATTCCTAGGGAGAAAACCTAGTCCCTACCTTTTGCTGTCTGCCAGCATAACATCCAAGATGACACTGAGCATTTGAGGATCAAAAAGGCTCTTGGTGAGCATCTGTCGTGGAGAATTTGGATGAGGATTACCTTGGGAGGATGGCCAGCCTGGTAAACAGTAGCAAGCAAACAGGAAAGGCTCCCTGTTGGAGGCAGAAATACACAATAGGCTTCCAGAAACTAACCACACCATACGTAATTAAAGCAATTTATTACAGTTATGTGGCTTCGCATATTCGGAAATGCATTTCCCCCTTCGTCTCACAGTGATGCGCTTATTCATGCAAACTGAAAGGAAATACGTAAACCGTTTTGAAAATTCAAGAAGAAAGTGTGAGAATGGAACATTGGATATGGCATTATCTTGCAAATGCTTCCAGATTCCTTTCTGGTCACTGTGTGGGCAGCGCATTCCCAGGATGGAGAGCAGGGTGGGTGGGAGAAAGGGAACTGTAAAGGCATTCATGAACTGCATTTTGTCTTTTCCTGCTGAGGTTCATTAGTGACCTACTGGAGCTCTGGGAGGAGGGCGGGCTCACTCCAGCAGGAAGCGCAGGCACAAGGAAGGAGCCCTGACGCCCACCGCGCTGGAGGCGGCTGTGCCAAGGGAACGTGGCCCTCTCACCGACTCCCTGCCCACACAGGGCCTTTTAATTGCTCTGCTCAAGCTGCCGGGCTGTTTTGTGATTTCTCATTTGGATGTACCATATGCAATCATTCAAGAGGAAAGTTAATCCATCACGATGAAGTTCTTACAAGCTGGGCAGCCTTTTCCCCAGTCCCTGCATAAATAAAAATACAAGTTAACATCGTCTTGATCACTTAGACTTTACCTGACCCCCTCGATACTCAGAGACACAGGCAACATCTCTCTGAGACAGATGAGCTGAAGAATACAGCGGAGAACCCACACTCGCTGTTGTGCTGGCTAACAAGGCCTAGGGGCACGTAATGCCAGCAAAACAAAATCTCCACATACTGCATCATACACCCAGCTGCTGTAAACATGGGAACCAGCCTACATGTCCCTGCTACAGTGAGCATCAGCAAATTCCCCATCACACAGCACGTTAATTTTGACAACTGAAGATGCTGGTAGAAATAAAAATGCAGACTTTCAGCTTACTAGGAAAGGTCTCTGCCCAGGATTTTTCTCTCATGTTCATCCTCTGCCAGCAGATCCTCCTTTCCCCCATTTACCAGTACCCTTTGTGGCACAGAGCAGTTCTATAACCAAGGCAATATAAGAAAGTAAGGCCTGTCTGAAGCTCTGAAGACAGAGATGTCAAAGCTGTGCTATGGAAACTATGTGCTATTATTGACAAGTGGATGATAAACCCTAAGTATACTACAGACAGCTACTGGTGGAGGCTGGCTATGGAGCGAACAGCACTGAATAGTCCCCACAAGGCAGGGGGTAAAGGAAAAAGGTGGGGGGAAACACAGCTGAAGAATCTGGATAACTGCTTTATCTACACAGCACATCATTACTCCAGACACCCCTCACAGCAGAGGGATGTGGAAATGACAGTGCTGTGATACAGCTCGGGCCCCTTTCAAAATGTTCTCCCTGTGAACAGCATTGAGATACATTCATACCTAATGACCTTTAAAAGTCTCAGAAGAGAGTGTTTGGGGTCTTCTGAGTTCAGGGTTAATTTCTGGATCATTTTTAGACCAGTAACATCTGGGACTTGATGTAGGATGAAGAACGGTATGAAAGAGAGAGAAAATTACTCTGCCATATAAGAAGAGAATGACATAACAAGTACAACTGAAATGCAGTAGAATGACAGAAGTCACTACGCTGTGATCACAGTGGGCTATAAACTAGAGTACCTCACATTAATGAGGTAGGAAAAGATTTGTCATATGCAGAAGATTACACAGAGTCTAATAAAAACAGTGTCTATTAAGAGAAAAATATAATCTAATTCATATGGAAACAATTTACATATTATACAAATCATGGTACAAAATGCAGAACACAAATTCAGGAAAAATGGCACCTAACACTGGCATAAAGCAAGCTGTCAATTAAATCCGATAAAACCATAACACTGGTGAACAGAAAATATATCTATTTGAACTAATCAAATGTAACAGTAAGGACAGATTTTTAAGATCTGAAGTAGCAAATGATACTAAAGAAACAGAAATGGCAGCGCGGTGAGTTTTTTATTAATAAACCTGACTTGTGTAGCCTGCAAATGAGTTGAAATGAAGGAAGTTTAAATGAAGTTGAAATCCGTTTTTTGTGCTGCATTCACAGAGCATCCAAAACAACTGGCAACTGATCTGTACTTAGGATTCTATGTACTTTGGCAATACAAACAAAGTGTAATCTAAACAATAATTTCATACATATGTATTCCCCTCAGAAGAATTGAATTAAGAGGAAACATGATGACACATTATATTTAAGTAAAGTACTGAAGTGAAAACTATAACCACTCACACTTCTTTTGAACACAGTCATAAATAACTAAAATAAAGGGAAAAAATAGATACCTTCATGAAGGCACACTGTGTTCGATAAGTAGTGACAGTAAAAAATGCAGTAAAAATCTGAATTAAGTTATATTAAGATGTATAAGGAATTAAAAGGTAACTAGTATAAGAACTAACGTGCTTTCCACAGTGAAACACTGTTCAATTCTCACCGCTTTATCCTAAAACAACAGGAAAAAATTGGAGTAATGGACTGAAATTGCTAAGAAAAACATCCGAAGTCTGCTGTTTTTCTGTTTTTCTTTTCTTTTTCTCTCTCTTTTTTTTTAAATTTTAAATCCAACAGGAGGTTCAGCAGGAACGTGAAAAAGTCCGAAACAGTCGGCAGGAGAGACTGGACAGATTAAGAACTATTAATTTGGTTTCCTAATAAAAGAACAAGGGAATACCTAATGATACCCAAGGGGGAAAAAAAAAAAGGATAATTTAAAATTATACAGTTTTACATCATACACAATTATCCAGTAGTGTTTACTATGGCATTAACACTGATATTTTAAAAAATCATGAAACATTAATATTTATAACAAGCATATCTGAATGAATAACAATAAACATCAATTACAAAGCACAGAAACACTTCTGTTTCAAGGCAAAATATAACAATAAACATCTAGGAAAAGTGTAATGCAATAATCTTCTATAGATTTTTTTTTCTTAAACAGAACTACTGTTGATAAGAGAAGGACTTTGAATCTTGATGGACAGATGCTCTAATCCATTATGGACAATGGAGAAAACATACCAGCAGCAGTTTCCTCTGCAGCAAGAGTATGTTGTAAATTCTATCACTGTAGGTACAGTGATTAAAAAGTCTTATGAAGTATGCCATGCAAACGCAAAGCAGAAAAGAGCTTATAGTTTAAGCTTAAGAAAAGAGACAACAGAAAGATGCATAAGTAAAGCTGCAACAGAAGGTAAGACAAAAGTAATCAACAATATTGGTCTAAACTTCTTAAAATCAAGAGGGTTTTGTAGGTGTTTTGAACATTTCTAGAGACTTTCCTAAACATGAGGGGCAGAACAGGAGGATGATACTCTGACAATTTATGAAGTACGGGATGTTATCACTGACCTGGGATAAAATAACCTATATGCTGCCACAAAAAGGAAGACATAAGGGTTTTTTACAAGATCTTACACTTGCTGCTGTATAAGCAGATCCCTTCACTTTGGGATCTGTTTCATTCCAAGAACCTGTACCAGTGCAAGAGATAGTGACCAACACCAACAACACCACTGCCGCCCCACATTGTTGGTCCTGTGGCAAACATGCGGAGACAGAATAGAGAATTTTCGCTATGTGCCATGTGCTGTTTACCAGTACTGTGGGTGGTTGGTGTAAGGCAGGAACAGTTTTAAAAAAACCCTGAAAATACTACCAGCAAGAAAAGAAACACTAACCCTGTGCTCTCATGCTTTCACCTGAACAACTGTTTCAGCTTCAAAAGCAGACAGTGATCTTGCAGGAAGTTTCTCATTAGGAATGACTCAGCTGGTACAAGGTCTTGTGGTCACAAGGTCCACTGACAGCAAGAAGACGGACGAAATAGGTCCAAGGGCCATCTGACTGTCCAGATAGGAGCAAAAGAGGATGGACCCAGGGACAGGATAAGACAAAAAGACACACCATTTACAACATAGGTTCAGGAAACAAGGCTGCAGGGAGACAGGCACACCTACCACACCTGTCAGGCCACACAGGCTGGAACTGAAGGCCCAGGCGAGAGCTTGAGGGCTGACCCTGGACCCTGGAGAAACAGTGGACTAGTGGAAGTCTCAAATGAAACTTTTAAGGGCATTGGTGCCCTCACTGGTTTCTGCAACCTCCAAGTGCAAGGAAGGGCTGTGCACATCTGAAGGAACTGACAGGTGATGTGCCAAAGATGTGATATTTAGGGTGGTTTATAACCACACATCCTACTGTCCCCATGGGAATATACACAAAATCACAGATCTCTGAAAGCATTTTTCCCCGTGGGAATATACAGAAAATTACAGATATTTGAGAGTAGTTTTCATACAAATCATGCAAACATATTGCTGTCAAACAACAGGGTGAAAAAAAGAAATAAATCCCACTTCAGCTACGCTGGAGTGCTCTCCTGTAATTGCTCGTTCAACCCATACTGGCCTCTTTATACCAGTGCAATCTTCACTCAACTATATCTTCAAGGTCTGAAGCAGAGTTGTGCCTCAAGCAATCACCATCCCAAGTGTTCTAAATACTCCTGACAAAACAGGCAATACAATTTCATGTCCTTTTTCATTGCTCTTCTACTGTCTCTTCCACCCTCTTGAAACAAAGATGAGGGAAGAGAAGCCTCACCTGCAAGAGAAGTCCTGAAGTTAGAAGGAAGGAGAATAGTGAGATGCGATGTGAGCGGGGAATACAGCTTGACAGAAGAGAAAATCTTCTGGACCAATTCCTTCCACATAAGCAGCACTAGGCTTGTCTACACTAATACTCTTCTTTAAAATTCCCTGTTGCACTGCTGCCAATGCCTGCAGGGGTTGCAGTGTGAAGTGCTGTTCTGTACCAATTCCCAGGCACAGCCATTAAGCCAGTATGCTGATTGGAATGGGAGATACCCATTTCCCCCTTGCCTGGGATTTCCTCGCCTCAAAACACTTGACGAGTATGGTTCAAAATTTTAAACCATAAATAGACACTTCTCTGCATGTTAGAGAAAAATACAGGTCCAAGAGTTTCATTTCACATACTCTATCAGGACATGGATGCGGAAAAGTAACTGCCTTCTACGATTTGCTGGGTTTTGTCACATAAACTTGCCATAATTATTAAATTCTCGATTAAAAAACATACTCCTGTATTTTCCTTTTTGGGGTCAAATATCTTAAAAATGTAAAAGTACACCAAGCTGGTTTCAATGTTCAGCCAACATTAAAACACACTGACCTCTACATTAACAAAACGTGACTCTAATTTCAAAGTCTGCTTAAAGCTATTTAAAACCCAATATTACTAAGCAGAGCAGCATGCTGAATACTTAAATGGAGCCAGCATGCTTTATGCGAAACCCGGTCCCTGCAGTTCCTCCCCCTGATTTCCCAGGCTAAGCTTACCAGCTCTCCAGAGCAGGACTTTCCTGTCACACTTCTGCCAGAGAGGAGTGGCGTTTCCCTGCTCTCTCATCCTTGGACTACTACTTTTTATCTCACCATCTCTTCCCCTTTTTACTAACTGCAACAGAGACTAAGCACTGAGCTTCTTTGTCTGAAGTTACAGGATTGCGCCTGTACCCCAACGGCTCTGCGGGCACCTTCGCAACTGCTGCCGGGTGGAACCAAAGGCTGATCTGAAATCCAAGCATGGCTCTCCTGCTGTACCCCATGAACAGAGACCCCTGCGACCACTGACTGAGCTGGAGGAGCTCAGGGGGCTCAAGCCTGAATGCACCTGCCTCTGTTACTGTAGCACTACAGCTAATTCTTAAAAAAATCAGTATAGAAGGAATCTAAACATCTTACCTATAGAAGGTCAAAATAAAACAGGAGCTTTTGCAACCATTCAGAGAATTAATGAAGATAAGAGCTCCTGTAAAAGGCTCTGTCTTGTAAGATGCCAGGCAAGTGGTGTAACAGCCTGGACTCCTAAGGCCTTTCAACTAAAACCGCGTGGAACTTCCACCATCTTTTTCATTGCATTTTTTACTGATTGTACATCTTGATTGACACTGAAGCAAAAACACCAAATCAAGAAAATTATCTGCCATCAGCAGCAGTTATAAGGAGATGCCATAGTTGAACCAATGTCAAAGAGTTTAACTGTTTAACTATCAACTGCTTAGCATACTTTAGAAGTAAGGCAAAACCTTCAACACAGTTTCTCAATCATCATTCAAAGGCTGCCATTAGTAATAGTAGGATCTCCAGAGCATTCAATAGTACATATTGCTGACATCTGCCAGTAAAAGAAATGTTCAATAGCCTGAAAAACGTCCAACGGGTGAAATTGCAACAGATCATTTAGGATGCAGCCATGAGGCTGAACAATCCAGAGGGCAATCCCAGAAGAACAGTCTTCACAACAATGTGTTTTTTTTTTTAACTCCTCTCCTTTCTGTCTGTATGCAGTTGTGATACCTAGACTAGTACTAATCACTGTGTTTTAATGTATCAATTTTCCTCCTGCTTCTTATTGCTGTGGCCCAAATACTTTTAGTCTCTCCTGAAAACCAGAGCATGGAGAGATACACGGTTCACTGAAACTCTTTATTCCAGACTGTTGGACTCCAAAGCACAATCTTCTACTCAAATTATTCTTAAGGCTCACGTCAAGTGGCAATTGCATGAAATTCTTGGTGCCAACAAACCCAAAATAACTCCCTCCAACCTAGTCAGACATACACTTTTCAGGGGAATTTTTCAGAATTGTCTTTTACCTAAAAGCCATAGATCTTGTGCTTCTAAGTAGTAATTTGCTTTTTAGAATATTACCCTTGAACATGATTTTCTGTAAGTGTGAGAGAATAAAGATATAAGGAGTCTATGAGCACATAGAGAAGTCTGTGTTCTGTTCTTATAAGTTAACCAGTACTTGGCACAGGCATTGCATTTTTTCACCACAAGTTATCTTCCCTGCCTCCAAATTAATATATTTTAGTCTTATTTACAAAAGGCACACATAGTAAATTGAAGTTTAGACATCCTTAAGCTTATGCACAGGCAAAGGACTTGTACTTACAGTCACTTTCTTCACTCCCTTCCCAAAGTAACTCTTAGCGACTGAGTAAGGTCACTCTGCCTTAGTTTGCAATGATCTATTTTACATTCTGGATACTTGCTGTGAAACCTCAGAGGAGTTGGAGGATAGACAGGGAGTAAAAGCTGGATATAAGAGACCACTCCAGCACAAATATCCTAGAGCAATTACCAATATAGATCCACTGCATTAAAAGCCTCCTGTTTCTTAACCCTTCCTGAAAGCCCCCTTGAGCACATAGTCTTACTGTATGTAACAATGGGATAAAATAAAAATGGTAGAAGGGTCCAGAAGAAAAGAAGAATCCTAAATATAAGGAGTTTAACTAAGGAAAGGTAAATGTGCTCAAAGAAACAATCACAAATACAGTAGCATCTACAGACTCAAGCTGGAATTCAGGTACTGATTTCTGGTACCTGAGAAGTCTTGACTACTACAGTCAGTCTTAAGATGCTGAAGCCTTCTACAGTAAAGCTTTCCATAGCATCACTGGAAAGCTTTGAGTCCTAGCTCATCTTGCAGCTGTAAGCCATATCTTCTTTTGAAACTTGGAAGACGTACTTAGCTAAGGAAGTAAAAGTCAGGAAGGGACTCCAGGACACACAGGTTAAAGCAGTCTTCTGCTTCGGTGCACTGTATTCTTGAGCACTTTCTTAGATCAGCTCAGAGTTCAAGTCTCTTTCCCCTCTCTCAGCCATGCGTCTATCCCTTCAACACACTGTCAGATTATTACTTTGGCAAGAAATATTCAATATATCCCTACAGGGTTAATTTCCTTTAACCTTCTCCTATCATACTTGAGTGCAGAGTACTCAGCTTGGCTAAAAGCTCGAAGGGCATGAATAATGAAAGAGAACTCCAGCGCAAGACCATTAATGCCTTCAGAAAGCCTTTATTGGATCTCACACCAGTTCTCACTTGCTGTATCCTTAATTTACTTTAAATGTTACAGTACCAGTGCTAAATGGTACTCAAAGCTCTCACATCTAACACCCTCCCACCAGCAACGAAGTCAACAGACTACAGTGAGTTAAGAGTCAAAGCAGAACCAGGAGGGAAGTGGACCCTGCAGCCTCCTGTCTATGCCAACTATCTCCTCCACCTTCTCAGACTGTCCATTGCTCCTCAGCCTCTTAAACTTTTGCCGTCAGATCTGAAATACTACATCCCTGGTTTAAGTAAAATCACTACAACTGCCTTTGAGTTATGTAAAGACCTAATAAACATAAGAAACCGTTTTAATATTTGGGAAGAGTACTTTTTGCTTTCAAGGATGGCTGAAATCCAACTGAACTATTCACCTTGTAACATAACATGGACATCAAACTTACTAGATGGCCCACGTCCTATTAAGCTCAGGAAAATACGGCAATAAGATGAGTTGTGGTCACAAGAAAACCCAGCCAGGTGCATGCACAGAGGGAAATGGTGAGTCTGAATGTTATCTGATAAGCCGCAAACTTGATACATCACATATCTATGAAATTACATATAGTTCTTAATTGAATCATTCCAAATCAAATCAGGAAAACACGACTAGAATTACAGGAAATACTGGGATCTTGGGCAAATTGTGTTCAGAGTCTGCTCTCAGTTATGCTGCCTGTAAAAAATAATCGATAAATGTAACCGTTAAGTAAATGCTAAAGATGATTAGTCCAATTCTTAAACAAAAAAATTAGGCAGTGATTTGCTTGGTGTTTGTGCTACACTGCAACTATAACACAATTTCCAAATGCTAGAAAGGCTGAAAAACCAGAGCTGGAAAAGCACATCACAGGCAAACAATTTGAATATAGAAATTCCTTGGATTTGCATATGCACAATTATGATCTGTATCAGCTTTCCC
>WEIS01082084.1:4979-17317 GCA_013389965.1 Todus mexicanus
AGGCGGCGCAGCCCGGGGCAGAGCGCGGCCGGGTTATCCCCTTCCCTCCCTCGCTGCAGCCGCTCCCGAGCAGAGGGGGAACCCTCGCAGCCGCTGCCCGGGCTGCGGAGGCTGTGCCGCTGGCGGAGCCGAGGAGCAGGAGCAGCGGCGAGAGGCGGAGGTTTGCGGGGGGCACCTGCCCAAGCCGGTCCCGCAGCGCGGGGGGACCGGGACCAGCCTCCCCTCAGCCAGCGCTGCCGTCTTGTCGTTGCAGGGGATTTTCCTCGGTGGTGGCCCTGGGAGCCAGCATCATCTGCAACAAGATCCCGGGGCTTGCCCCCCGCCAGCGGGCGATCTGCCAGAGCAGGCCCGACGCTATCATTGTCATCGGGGAAGGGTCCCAGATGGGCATCAACGAGTGCCAGTTCCAGTTCCGCAACGGGCGCTGGAACTGCTCTGCCCTGGGAGAGAGGACTGTCTTCGGGAAGGAGCTGAAAGTGGGTACGTTGCCTCTCTTGCTGCTGCCTGACTCCCACCTGCATGACACTGAAAAGGGGGCACACGGCGGGTGTGATGGGGCAGAGCTGTTGGCGCTGGGAGAGCCCAGCCAGCTCACGCAGCTTGTGCCAGCCAGGGCGGCACTGTCGCCTGGAGCGTGCTTGCTGCGCCTGGCCTTACCAATGGCCAACGCTCGCGTTTCCTCCTGGCAGGGCACCTGCCCTCGCTGCCGGTCAGGAAGCACTTCCACATGTGTTAGCTTCCACCATGGGATTTCACTGTCCTGCCCTCACAAAGCCTTTCTGAACGATTTCTGTTTGTGTGCTCCGGACAGGAGCCTGAGTCATGTACTTAAGGATGCGGAAAAGGCGTTTAGTTCTCGTTAAAGGTAGTGGTTGGGGACCGAATGCTGAGTGGGGTTAGAGCTACACTCATGGGGTTCAGGCAGCTCAACAGGGGCACTGGCCTGATGCTTGTGCCTGTTGGGACCAAGTTCCAGCAGTCAGTCGCGTTATGAGAGACTTCTGCCACACAAAACAGCTATTCTATAGCAACTATATCTAGTGCCGTCCCTCCCACCAGGAAGAACGGGTGTGTTCTGCTTTGAGATGTCAGGGCAGTTACAAAACCTGTTCCAATCAACAGGCAGAAGATCCCATTTCCAGTTTCCATTTTTTCCAGTTATTGCAACAGTACAAACTGCATCAAAACTCTTAACTAAACCAGCGGTAATAACGACAAGAACAAATACCTGAGGAAACAGAGGTGAAGTTAAAACTCTCATGCCCCTGTACAGCAAGACACATAGCAGTGGAGCTTACTCAGCGTCTGTGGATCCCACAGCGCTTATAATACAAAGAGTGAGGAAGAGTGTGCTTTTCCAAACACAGATATAGTCACTTTTAGAGCCATCACTAGAAGCCGATCACTCACAGTGGGGCATTCCGCACCCAGAAACTGAGGTTGGGATCTACGGTTTCTAGCCTCGAGATCTTTCTGCCTCCTCTCTGTCTAAAATGTAGATGCAAAACACAGAAAAACATCGAACAGTACTTAGCATGGTAGAAAACGTGGGTATTTGATGAGAACGGGGGTAGTGACTGAGGACAGAAGGTAGAAGACCCCCGAGCAGTCGCACAGCAGCTGTGCCCTGGCTTCTAGCTTGTGGGGAATCCCTCGGGACTGGACTGGCTCCAGACACCATCTAGTCACATGTGGACAAATGGCAGGATCCGTCCCTCGTACATCATTCCGTGCATCCTCATGAAATGCAGGGATACAGTCTCACCACTCCACTCTGGAACTCCTGAGAACACCTGTGTTAACCGAACGAGTACTTCACCCCGTGTGTGCACACCGATGTGTATTTTCCAAATCATAGGGATATTTAAGGAAAGAACAGTAAGAGAAGGGGACAGCTCGATCTGAAAGCCCTGTGTGAGTTATGGGTCTTTCAACACCTTTGATAATCAAACAGAGTGAGTCAAGCAGGGAATGTAAAATCCACCCTGCACGACATTGTGAAACATTTGAAAATGGCCCATTTATTCAGATTAGCTCATTGTTTCTATTCCTTGAGCAGAGCTGTTCCTGTCAGTGATCCATGCCACTGACTTGCCACTGATGTCAGTGAAGAGTCCATTTGGATGGCTGACAGGTTTGGGCTCATTTAGTCTAAGATTAACATTTCCTTAAACAGAAAATGTGAGAAGGACTTCTTCTTCCCCAACAAATCATAAAACTGCGGAGTTATTGTGGTCTGTTGTATAAACATGCACTCATTTCCTCCCCCCTCCTTCCAAAATTGAATTATTTAGCTAGTGGGTTATATTTAGGTCCTTTTAAAGAAAGTCGATATTAAAGGAAGTAGACTTTGATCTGTCTTTGAGGTGATAACTCTTAATACGTTCTATCTATCCATTACGAGGCTAAGATGGATTAGGGCAAATACACCGTTGGTTTCGGAACACAGTCAGATGTTGAATGGCATCCAAACTATAAAACTCAAAACCTTCCACTTTCGAGCAGGTTATACTTTTACATTTGAAAATAAACTTTGATAAAAGTCACAGAGGTTTGGAATCAGCAGTGGTGAATTTGACTTGCTCACAAGACTCTCATGGTGTCTCAAGGATAAAAATACTCAGGCCCTCAAACACTATGAAATGTTATAATGTAGCCTCCCCGGTTCAGGTTGTCTCCTTGTTCTTCTGCTTCTTCCCTATCAGCATGTATAGAGACCTAGAATATCTGACACAGCTCATCTTTCTGTGGCTATGAGGAAAAAGCATCTCATCCCCACATTGCTCTCTCTTCCCCTTGAGATCTCTGTCGGGGTGTGCTCTAGGTTACCACTCAGAGAAATAAAAGCTAATACTTCACTCTGGTTAAAAAGGGTAAAATCTCTGATGTGCCATGAAGCCCTAAGCTGGATTTGGTGCCCACAAACAGGAGGAGATGAGGCCTGTGTGTCTTACCCTAAACAGGAAAGAGAGAGACATGAAGGACCGTACACTCTGTGGGATGTGTTTTAAGGTCACTACAATCCAGGTTAACGTTAGGGCAAAGATACTGTGCCCTTGTAGCTTTTTTAATTAGCAGCAGCAGCTCGAGATTCTCAGGCCTTTGCACGGCGTGTTTTACAAAATACTGTTCCAACAGCAACTAACACCTGAGTGCCTTTTATAGCATTCAAAGGCTGGTTCTATTTCTCAGCCAACTGCGTCCTTGACGTTACTGCCTCAGAATTGCGCGGGGCACCTTTGTCTTGCCGCTTGCAATAAAGTCCGGGGAACACGCATGAGCTCATTCCGCTTTCTTGATTAGAGGCTTCGCTGTGCCGCTGGTGCAGCCCTGATGTAGTGGCTCTATGATTAGGAGATGACTTCAGAATGACAGTAACGCGGCTGGCCCTGCCGCTGCGCTGCTGAGTGCCAGCGGCGAGCAGCGGCTAATATCAATTTGGGAGGATGTGCTTAAGTAACTCTTATGCTAATAGGATTTGTGTGTGTGAGTCCATACAAATAAGTTCCCTTGGAGACCACAGATTCTTGTGAACTATTTCCCAACCCACCATTTCCATGGCACACACCATGCTCAGTCTCTTCAAAACCAGGTTTCGTGACTTTTGCTGGGTTTAAATTCTCATGTTGACGCTGCAGGGTGATTCGGGAGGCTTAAATCTTCCTCGTGGCTGTGCCGCTGCGCAGCTGAGGGACCTTGGCACTCTCCTCCTCTGTGCTTCTCTTTCCCTATTTTTCAAGGGGGATACTGGCCTGGCTGAAACACTCAGTAAAAGGAAAGCATCAAACACAATTCTCCTGTACCACGTGTCTATCTCTATTTCGACGAATTTACATATAATTCTCCTTCCAGCAATGATTTAGTTGTAGAGTTATAGTTAGCAATCATTGAAATTCATCCGTGCTTCGTACAGCATATTTGGGATCACAGACGTGAGTTTCGAGCTCATTACAACGTGCCTCCAACCAGCGTGCAGCAGATACTTGGGTCATTTTGTCTCATTTGTCCTTCAAAAGAGAGATTCTCCTCTACTGACGTGTTGTGGATATCTTATCGTGACAGCTGGTGATGATAGTGCCAATAACATGAAGAGAAATAGCAGAGGAAAAGTGACATCAGTTTACTCCAGCTGAGGACTTGGTCCGGGAAGCGATAAAGTTGCCACCAGGATGAACACAAGGACTTTTTTCTCTCTAGACAATTCCACAGACACCTTATCAATAATGTAAAGTCTCAAAGAGAATTTTTAAAACACCCGTGGAGATGACGCAACGCTGCAATTATGGACACTTTTAAAAACCACCGTATTTGTCACAGTGGTCAGCAGCTCTGCTCCTGAAGACAGCCACAACCCAAACCAAGGTTTTAAAGCAGGATGGGTCAAAAAAACTCCTGCCCAACTCTCCTCAGGTGAGATGTGGTTCAAGCCTAAACAACTGAGCAAACGGAGATGCCTTTGACAGAATCCAAAAATCTGATTTGGATTCAAAGATCAAAACTGGATTTGGATCACAGGAAGAGCAAGTGCTATGGGGAAGGCTTTTCACGAGGTGCCTTCGCAGCCCATTTTGCAGTGGGCAACCCTGTGAACAGGCGGACAGCAGTAACTTTGTTGTTTGTGATAATCACAAGCCAAGGAGTAACTGTCTCAAATAATTGCCTTAGGATATGCACCCATTTTGTGGTATCTAGAGGACAGCACCATATTGGCATCATAGGGAAGAAAGAAAAACCTGTGTCCGTTGGTGGTACCTGAGCAGCGCTGACGCTATTACGTGAGATTTCCTAAGTCGAAATAGTGCAAAGTACTTGGCTGCACCTCTACAAAGTGACACAGGGGAGTGGAAATGCCTTTCAGTGCAGATCTGTGAAGACTACAGGCTTGCAGAGGCTGTCATGGATCCTGCAAGTGAAAGGATGGAGGAAATCAGCTGAGGGCTGTGGAGATGTGGTGGACTCCAAAGAGTGTTACAGCAAAACTGGTTTCAACCAAGTTTTCATCCTGGTCTCACTAAAATGCATCAATTCCTTCGTTTCCTTTACGCTGAAAAATGCTTCAGTATATTCATGTTGATACTTTCACCTGTCTGACACCACTCATGAATAAGGAAAACTGAAATTACAGCAGCAATCCATATGGACAAACTACTCTTAAAAGCTCAGAGCGTGTCAGGGCAGCTCAGTGCGCTGTGCACGATACCCTCGACTCGGGGATGGCTGCAGATGCACCCAGATGTGCTCATTAAAACCGGAGAGGCTGGTAGCTCTCCTGTACACAGTACACTGTATAGCTCCACCTTGCCCACCAGATTGAATTTAGCAGTGATTTCTTTTCCATATATTAAAATAAACCTTTCTTCTACGGCTTCAACAACGTAAAGGAAGAAGGAACATTCCCGCTCTTGTCTGTTGAAACAAATGACAGCTGCCCTATCAGCCAAACCCTTAACTGCCGTGTTGAGTAGCTATCAAGAACCATCTCATTTGCTAGTATGCAAAAGAGAACAAGATCCAGCTCATTCTCCTACCTGGTCTGGTAGAGTTAA
Organism: Todus mexicanus; assembly: GCA_013389965.1. NCBI lineage: Eukaryota > Metazoa > Chordata > Aves > Coraciiformes > Todidae > Todus > Todus mexicanus. The sequence goes on from WEIS01082084.1 coordinate 10,526, forward strand.
AAGAAAATATTAGAGTAAACTGTTTTTTCACTGCGCTAAAGACAAACACTTCTGAAAACATCCTGGCATAGGTGTGTTCAAGGGAAGATTTCACCTTCAACGATTTTCTGCAGCTTTTGTTAATTTTAAATACCGGAGTAGTCTCTTGTGTCAAGTTTTAAAATCCGATTCTTTGAATTACAAAATAACAGACCAAGTAAACAACCACGGGTAGATCATCATGCCTGCTCGCTGGTTTCATGTTGCATGGAAGATTACCTGCACAAGTCTGTGGTTCGAAGCGCTGCTGTGGTATTTGGTGTGGTCAATATTTAGAAGATAGATTCATAAACACTCGATTTTCTGAACCAGTGTTGTTGCAAACCCCCTGGAGATACACAGAAAAGAAATCCCTCAATTAACAGGAGTCTCCCTATCTGCTCAAGCAAGGTCAGAATTTGCATTTCTGTGCTACATTTCCAGCCGTTACAATGAGTTTTTAATGTCGGTATCTTGCACGAGAACAGTTATTTGCAAGCAAAACAGAGGCCAGGCTGAAATACGGATGCATGCTGCTTTATGCCAAAAAGTCAATCTTTCTCGGCAGGGACTGTCACAGTAAGATAAAACATTGCCCCAAGGTCACTGCAGTTGGAATTCCCATCAGAAGGTTTTCATACCTGCCTTCAGATGTGTCTTGTGAGTACATGTTCCAGAGAAACATGGTTTACATTTTGTTACTAAGGCAGAAGCACCGTCTCCTCTCACAGGGTCAGCGTGGTGTTTTCTCCAGGAAGGCAGTGGTGTGGAGGGGTCAGAGCCACCTGAAAATGGGAGACTGTTGTCTGAACTCCAAAATACTGGCTCTGATTTTTGTAACATGCGTACCTTGAGTAGCAACTTTCTAAATTTAAAGAGGTATTTTCAAAATGAATCACTATCTCTGGAACGTTCCTTCTCTAAGAATTTCATGTGTTGATGAAACAAAGTTTAGGTTGTGAAAGTGGGCAGGGACTAAACCCCCAAACGCCTCTTAGAGCAACTCATTTATGATTTAGTACTAATATTAGCAAAGAACACTCTGCCAATTTTCATTTCAATTCAGTACAATATTTTAAGGCACCAAACCCCACAAAACTCTGAACCATTACAAAGGGGGGAAGAAAAACAGGAGGGGGATAATTCAGTGCATTTTTTTTTTTAGCTACTATTTTTATTAATCACACATGCTAGATGGAAGAAAGATAAACATATAAAACCTGCAAAACCATACAGAGTCCATCCACCAAGGAAGGAGGAGGCACACCCCAAAGTAGGCAGAGGATGAGTTCATAGTTTTTCTAGCTATGAGTTATGACCTCTATAGAGAGATGTGAAGTAATGTTAGCTGTGGCACATAATTGGCAAGGTGTGATGTACTTTCCATCTTTATATTTTCACAATCATATTTCAGCTCATGTCACTGCAGATAACTCCCTCTCTGACCCTTTGGCTTTAAATAGCAGAAAATACAACCTGTGTTTTCCAGGGAGATAAATAGAAATTTGTCTCTTTTTTTTTTCCAATTTTATTTATTGGCTTAGCCAATTTATGAGGTGGATTGATAGGGCGGGCCAAGCTATTTAGAAACATACTTAGATCCTGAGAAGCACCGAGCTGCTGAGCACCTACTGACTTCCTGCAGATAAATCCACGCCGTATCTTGAAGGCTTCTTGAAGTGCTGCTTCCCACACAGCTTCAAGGTGTGTTTCTTCTAAAAACTAACTTCTCCTTTCTCATCAGTGTGAATGAAGCTTTTCACAAACCATTTACATTTTAAGATGAAACTTAAAGAAAATGAAGTTAGCGAAGTTAAAAGCAGAATGTGGACTGGTATGCGGGCTGCTGAGAGACGGGCGGCTCGTTTGCTGATCAGCCAGAGCCCCATCTCACAACAGTTTATACTCAAAAGCAAAGGCGTGCGTGTGAGTGTCTGCAGGATTATTGCTCCAAGGTACGCCTGAGTTGTATATAATTATGTGCAGAGTTCCGAGAGCCACCTGTGCTGGTAGTATTTATGTTTGCACTTACCTGGGATAATCTTCGTGTTTCCCTTTATGACACCTGACGCTCTGTGGTGGTGGCTCAGAGACAAGGTTAAAGACAGCTCGGGATTGTCATGTGCTCCCCGGCGAAGAAGCTGAAGTCAGGATTCCAGTGCTTTGGAAGACAATTTGCATCAAGGGTGGAGCTGCAGAAATACTGGAAGCCATGGATGCCAAGATACCTTCCATCGAGGCAAGCGGAGCTGCAACACGCTGCCTGCCTTACTGAAGTACAGAAAAAAAACAGAAAGAGCAGGGAAATATTTATGGTTGACATAGGAAGAAAAGCCTCTGTGTTCATACAGCACTGAAGCACTTGCTTAGGCTGAGGACAGCCCCAGGTCTGGATGGGCAGAACAGAGCCAGGCTGATGCCAGTGCCCACGCCCCACTGCCAGGCTCAGTGCTGGTGGGAAGGCACTACTGGGGTGAGGTGCAGGGGGTGTCTCTCCCCTTCCCCCCAGCGCATCCGCACTGAGCTTGAACATGGTGATGTGGTGGTTATACCTGGAAATGCTGCCGCAGTTAGAACCCCCCATCAGATCACCAGCCTCACAGATAACCTGAGCAACCTCTGAAGCACTGCCAGATCCTTCCTGAAGTTCCGAACGTTTGGAGTTGAGCTCTGGCCTGTGTTTGGCCTTTGCTTATTTGAGACAACAAGAAGAACAGGTCATTCAGAAGCTGAAAGGCCAGCTTACAACTCTTGTACACATAGAGCTGACTCTCTACCTTCCTCCACAACTCCTGTAGGCCTCGGGCACTCTTTCTTTTGCCAGTTTACTCATCACAAGTGGTTTTATGTGCATCCTTGTGAGTCATTGACTGGAAAAGGCTCCACAAAAACCTCTTGACCCAGCATTCGGGTTCATGATTTGTACCAGTCCTCCCACAAAGATCAACTGATTTCTTCATTATATGACTTTTTTTTAACCTTTTCTTCCAAATATTTTTCTTTTAAAAATCAGAGCTCTAAGTCCAGTCGCAGTTTAAGGATGGATTCCATGGGAGCTGACTGCTAAAAGATTTAATTCCTGGGTCTCCACACAACATGTCCAGTGAATGGCTCAGAAAACTGTTCAAGAGACAGTTTGAGTAGCTCATGCCAAGAAGCACATTTTATTTATCCTCTCTCCAAAAGGTCTTTTCTGATCTCGCTGCTGAAAACAGACCAGTTTACTCTTCCAGCTACTGTCTGATCTTTCTAGCCATCTAGAGGAGGTAATGAATGCAGATTAGGGGTTCCCGCACTCTTCAGTTATACAGAAGAGAGAAACCCTTGATGTTTCCATCAGCCTACTGGCTGTCTATTTTTGCTAGAAGTGTTTTGCTTGTTCTGGTCTTTTGCCAAGGTGTGCTCAGTGTCTCTCGTGGGGTGATGCATTGCTGCCAGTCCCTTCTTTCTTTACCTGGTGTTTTCTACCATAGCCCCTGCTTTGCTGGCTTTCCTTGTCCTCTGGAACCACCTCTGGTGCTGCTTCCACCTTTAAATACTTTGTGATGCTATAGTCGCCATCACCTATAGCTTAAAGTGAACGCAATCCCAGGATTGTGTTGATACCAAAGTCTGACTTTTTTCTAATGCAAAGATCTTTTTTTTTTCACTTAAATTTTCAGAGGCTCAGTTTGCTGTCCCATACACATAAAAAATGTTGGCTGAAAAGTAAACAAGAAAGAAAAGAAAAGAGGATCGTATCAGGTCATTTCCCAAATGGTTTGTCTTTGGGAATCCAGAAGTGATGAGGTTGCACCTTTGTAGCTGCCCATACTTTGAGATTAGATTGGATATGGAGTAGTCCTTCCTTGGCCAGCCTGCTCTAGAGCATCAGCGGGAGCTCAGAGAGAAAATGGACTGCTGCCTGCCAGGAGCAGCTGCCTGAGGGTACCTTGTTAAAGCAGCGCTTTCCTCTGGGGTTCTCCAGGCATTTCAACCATCTGCTGAAGTAGAGAAGCAGTCTTTGAGATTTAAAAGTGGCAGGAAAATACCTGTACTCATCCCATTGGGCTACCAAACCTCTATTACACTGTTTCAGTATGTAAAGCACCGTCACAGAGGAGGCTCAAAATGCACTAACCCTACCGCTACCCTGTATGCTGACATTTCTAGGAGCCAGACAAGGGTAATGAAGCCTAAAAAAGTGAATCATTTATGGAAAACAGGTATAGTTTGAGGCAGATGTGACAAGCCTGTGGCACTTTATCGATACTGCACAAGTGTCAAAGTACTTTCCACCTGGATCAATTCCTCCAGACACTTACTTTGTTTACCTAGTAATCTTCTAACTTTCAGTTTTAAAAAGTTGCTGAACTTCTCCCCCCAACCAGATAAACTAATAAAATAATTCATTTTTTATAGTATATTTTATGACCAAGCTTGACTTTGGATTCTGGTTCTGCTTGTGCTAGTTTTATGCTCTCTGTGGTACATTTTCCTCCCATCTAAGAAGCAAAAGAGCCACTTGGTTTTTATCACGTTGGGTTTGTCAGATCAAAATGATCTGCCAGTGTTTTTCATTCTCGACCTTCAAAACCACTTGATCAGAAATCATCCAACCAAAGGAAAAACAGAACCAGATGCAACTTTCAACTAAAAATGGGGTTTTTTTGATGCTGTCCCTTGTGCTGCTTCATGAGACGGAAATCCGGTGGGATGCACTGCTGCTGTCTGAGGGGAGAAACTGGGACGGCATGTTGTACCTTCCCCTGTTTACTAGTGCATTGTGCATAGTGTTGCGCTTAAAATAGTGAGGATATTGTTGAGGATAAACAGGAGGAGGAACTAGAAAGCTGTCCTGGCTGGACCTTGTGGATTTACAATGGAGTGGGACCCCACTTCCAGCTGCCTCCTCTGGTCTCCCCATGGGCCACACAGAGGCTCTGAGAGCACTACGGCAAATATACCTAAAGCCTGGGATTTCTATCCAAAATTCAGGTTTTCATAAAAAGCCACTAGTTCTAGAAAGCCTCCTCTGCAAAGTCCACAGTCGTAACTATTCAATATTTGATGATTTTTCACCTTTAAACAAGAATTTTTTTGAGGAAGTCTGATCCTACAAGTTCCTCAAGAACACAGTGTGTAGCAGTATTGATGGGAATATTGCCTGTGCTAATAAAAGAGCACTATGTTGCCTATTAACAGATTTTGCTTATTGCCTTGTTTTCCTTTTTACTTCCTTGCCATAAAGAAGTGAATATTTTTCATTTAAAAAATCATTTAGTAACAGGTACAGAAATCTAGATCATACATGTGAAAAGGATGTAGCCAAGAATGAAATGCTTGCAAGATTTCTTTCCCAAGTGATTATTTTTTGTGAAACCCAACAAACAGCAGTAATGTGTTTCATGTATCACAAACTATTGCCAGCAGTTGAGGTCTGCCAGAACTTAACTGACAGGTGTCTGGGGAAGGGAAGCTGATCTTCCCATCTGCCCTCTCCTAATGAAGAGCCTGATTCTGATCCGATTGATGCAAGGGTACAGTTTGTCATTGGAGAAATAAGAGCAGGGGTAAGTTCTTAGTTTGGGAGGTCCAAGAATGTTTACAGGGTTGTTTGATACACATGGGCAATCTCTGCAAACCTTCTTACTTTGAGGAGGGTTTTGAATGGGCCCTCTTAGCAGAACTGATTCCAAAAGCCTTGCAGATCCCCTAGGATCCACAGACTAGAATGCAAGAAAGCTTGAAGAACACAAATTAAATCATAGATTTAAAGTGAGACACCCTCAAACAAACAGAAATCCTTTGTTAGAGCCATATTGGACAAAATAATCATAACCTCCTCCTCACAGCCCTCTGGTGAGGCTGTCACTTCACCTTGCTTTTGGCATGGTACCTGCAACAGACCATGACTTATCTTCCATTCTGTGAGAAATTCTGAGATTAAAACCAAAGCTTATTTCATGAAGTTTGCACAAATGTCTGTGTTGAAAACTTTGTGATACCTAAAATGCAAAACTAATGTTTTAGTTCAGCTAAAATATTTTCAGAACGGGATTTCTATTAGAGGTTGCTTTCCTGTTAAAATACCTTTTACTGCAGAATTAAGCTTCTAAATAAAATTCAATTTCTGAGATGAGTTTTTAAAAAGTTGAATATGGATGTTTCAGCAGTTTCACCCCTAATTCCACCCATTTTTGAATTTTTTTTTTCCTTTCTTTTTGACTAGAGCATTTACCACTCCATTTTTTTGCTATAAAAAGTTTAGTTTGACTACTTCTAATACCATCTGGAAACGTATATGTAAAGTTGCCTAAATAATACTTCTTCTCCTACTACCTCACGGAGAGTTATCATTTTAGAGATTGAACATCCACAAAAATCAATACTTAGAAGAGACCTGCTTATGCCTGCAGATTTACAGCACTTCTAATAATAGCATTCTGATGTTTGCACTGCAGGAACTTGCCTATCTGTTCCTAACTCATGTTCCTGTACTGTATCATGTATTCATGGCATTGTTCTGGTTTCAGGTAGCCGAGAAGCAGCGTTCACGTATGCCATCATTGCTGCTGGAGTCGCACACGCCATCACGGCTGCCTGCACGCAGGGCAACCTGAGTGACTGTGGTTGTGACAAAGAGAAACAAGGACAGTACCATAAAGAGGAGGGATGGAAATGGGGAGGCTGCTCTGCTGACATCAGATATGGAATAGGATTCGCCAAAGTGTTTGTGGATGCCCGGGAGATTAAGCAAAACGCAAGGACGCTCATGAACCTGCACAACAACGA
>WEIS01082115.1:0-17926 GCA_013389965.1 Todus mexicanus
TTTTTTTTCTTCTGCTGTTTACAGTAGTTCCACAAATGTACTAAGTTTTTTTCCACACCAATGGGAAGAAACAGTACCTCGATTTGAGGGCAAAGGGGGGATAGACAGTCGAGTTCGGGGAAGAAAAGGTCTCTGAGCGATTTAAGACAGAAATAAAGTCTTGAAAAGCAAAGATGGTTATTGGGATAATGTAATAATGAGGAGTAGAAGCAGTGGTGTATTGCCAAGAGATCATGTGGGGTATAGAAGGTACAGACTCAAGTAACTGAGTTCAGCTTTCATGTGGGCTACACAGACCGTCTATGCTTTGTTCTTTGCCCATCAATGCTCATTCAGTGTCTCCAGACAACTCAGAGCTCTGAGCAGAAGTGGCTTGCACCCACAGGTATGATTGCCCCCGGATGCTGAATGTGTGCTTTTGGGTTCAGCACAACCAAGTATTGCTTTTTTCTTCCATGAGAAGATGCAGATGTTGCTCATGGGCCAAGGGATCTGTTTAGCTCCCGAGCCTAGGCAGATGGTGGGGAGACATGGGTCCTGATCAGCTGCTGCTCCTGCTTTTGCAGGTTATAATGCCTGGAGGCGCTTCTGTCGACTCTCCCAGCCTCAAAATGTAGATGAACTCTCTGAGGTGCTAGGTAATTCCAAACTGGCCAAGAAGTTCATGGAGTTGTATGGGACCCCAGATAATATTGACCTCTGGATTGGGGCAATCGCAGAGCCCTTTGTTCCCCGGGGCAGAGTTGGACCCCTCCTGGCCTGCATCATTGGCACCCAGTTCAGGAACCTGCGTGACGGGGACAGGTAGGTAGATCTTAGCAAACCTTCCCCATGATGTTTATTATGGGGAAAAATGCTGACATGTCATGCAAATGCCACGCAACACACTAATCCACTCATCTGCCATACACCAGGGAGTGTTCCCAGCAAGGCTCATACCTTAATTTCATCCCGGTTGCTGAAAGACTTCTGCAGCCCGTTCCTACAAGTGAATCTAATCAGAGACTTACTTTGGTCAGATTCCCATTTTGGCAAGTAACCAGCACCAAACATCTTCAAGGAGATGATAAGCTGCTTCTGAAAATATCATTGCAGATTCTGGTGGGAGAATCTGGGAGTTTTCACCCCGCAGCAGTTGCGAGCACTGAGAAAAATCTCACTGTCAGCGGTGATCTGTGACAATACTCGTATCAAAAGGATGCCGAGGAATGTATTCAAGGTCAACAGTTATCCTGAGAACTTCGTTGACTGCCATCAGATTGACACGCTTGACGTCTCACCCTGGAAAGGTGAGCCTGAGAGTGGCACAAAAGTTTGAGTTGTCTGAGGCCTGCCAAAAATAATAAACTCCCTACTAGGTCAGAATCTTCTGTGCCTAAAGAAATAAAATAGTTAAGGTCATCGCAGTGACTTTGCCCCCAAAAGACCTTGACCATTCATTCAGACACTACTGGAGGCAGAGGTACTGTTAGCCCAGTCTCCTTGCAAACCATCACCTTCATCATCACTAGCTTGCTTCTTCCTCTTCAACTACATGGGAAACACCTGAAAATCCAGAATGTTCTGGCTTTGGTGAATGTGTCCTTCTTTAAATACCTTATTCAAGGACAACTGGGGTCTTACTTCACAGGAAGGGTGTCCTTGAAGAAATCACTTAGATCTAACCAACCTGCTCCACTGTCTCACTCTGCTGCTCCAAGCTCCTACTCTCCCCTTGCCTTCCTAAAATGCTTTAAAGGTTTATCTGGAGTTATTTTGGCACTCTGTGACCTGACACACCAGTAGTTTAGTTTAACACACAGAGATCAAGGTGTGTCACAGCCTGAAAGACAGTAATCCAGTGACTTAATATAAGAAGTCAACATTAGCTGTGTTCTCCTGATACGCTTTTACCATGGGCTCTCCCAGTTGAAGGTGATGTAGGGAGAGTAGAGACTTGCAGAAGACAGGTATGACCTGAGTGGAACGGACTGGCTTGGATTTTTTTTTCCTTCTGGCAACCCATTGATAGATGATCATAGCACCTGGGGCTCTCCTGCTCTCTGTAAGGCCCCAACCGCAAAACATCTCTGTGTAGTTCCTGTGTTGAGAGAGATGGTGTTAGTTGAGAAAGACATTTGCACTTGATGTAAAGGCTGAATTGTGGAGACTTCACCCCATTCTCTAGGAACCGAGTCCAGCTGATGCTCGCCTTCTCTCTAAACAATAGAGATTTCCTGATTTCTTTCATTAACTTCATCTTACGGTCACTAGAATTTGCTGAGCCACTTCCTGTGGTTCTTTAATCACCAGGCTGGGAGGAAGCTGAGCTGTGTTTGCATAACCCAGAGACAGCAGAATCCCAGGGTGTTTGAAAAGTAACTGCCAAAAGTGTAACCTTTTAAAGTGCCAAGAAATTGCCCCAAAATCACTCATCCAAAGGGCTGGCTGATGTTAGGTTGCTAGAGGTACCTTTTGACAAGTCTGGAAGCAGTACGATGTCTCTGGGGTTGCAAGGATATGGGAGTGACCTGGTACTCAGTTACCCATTCACCAGTGACTATTTTTGAGCTATGGAATCAAATAAAAATGCGGGGAGAAATACTGTGTCCTGGAAAGACTTCCTACCTCTCAGGAACTTTTTCTGCTTTGTTGACAGATTCTAATCCTGCTCATCAGAGCAACATTAGGAAGACCTACTGGTGGCAGCAAGCTTTTCCTGGGAAATTGCCTGTGCATCATGCTCAGCTGACTGATGTTGTCTGAATCTCCGCACGTGATTTCCCAGAGAGGAGCTCAAGACTCTCTACTGTTTTATTTGTGATTTTATACTGTGATTTTTTTTTAATATCATTTATTTGTAAGAGCTTCCACTATTGTAGGTCTTCAGATGGAAATAATGACATTTTGTTGTCTGTTGTCCTAAAATAAGCTGTTCAGAGGTGTGCAAGACTTGGTTAAGTGCTGGATGCTTTCTAGAATCATAGAATTATTTAGCTTGGAAAAGACTGTTAAGAGCACTGAGTCCATTTATGACTCTCTAAAGGCATAATCAAGGCAAATTCTTTACTTCCCGTCCTGAATGGCTGTCAGATCTGAAGGCTGGTGTGCTTGCCTTGCAAAATCAAATCCCTTCTCCTTTGTACCTGCTCAGAAATTAGCAAGTTCATGTAATATTTATCAAAACGTTCCTTATCTCCTCTTTGTTCTGCACAAGAGCATAAACGGTTTAGGCTGTGTCTAATCAGCAGTGAGATTTGAGTCTTTGAAGGCGCTGGAGAACGGCAGCTGCATCTCGAAGCCTAGAGACGTCTTTTATTTAAATTGTATAGTGAACATGTGTGTGTTTGGGTGCCCTGGGCAGTGATAAAATACACTGTGTGCACCCAGCTACATTTGGCATCAATTCTGCTATGTCAAACGTGTCCAAAACCTTGTCTGGCTGTGGTTCACAGCTAAACATATCAGCATGAAAAAGTAAACCGTAAGCTGGCTGCTATGTAAACCACAAGTATTAGAGCTAAAAATTAACCACCTGACTAAGATGATCCCTCCCAAGACCTTACTAAGTAAGTAAGTCAATAAATATCAAATACGTATAAAGCATATTACATTTCCTTAGCACAACTGGGAGGGAAGGAGGAGCCTGGGAGCAAGAAAGTGGCAGCCTAAGATAGAGTCATGAAGCTTCTGGGTGGAGTAGGTGCCTCTCTGATTGAGGACTAAGGAAGGAGATGCTTGGTAAAATCCCATGGCTACAGCACCAGCACACACACTTTGCCATGGGAGAGCTGCTGGCAAATCATGCCCAGCTCAGGCCAGTGCCCCGTGCTGCCCAGCTATGGCCCAGGGCACCCACAGGAGAACCACTGGACTGCCAGGACCCTGGGTGATCTCTGGAGCTTGGGAACTGTCCTGCTCCATGAACTCCTCGTGTGGTGATCCTGGGATGAAGGCAAGCTGTCATCCAGGCAGCATTCAGAAATCAGAAGCTGCTGCTCCCGGAGTGTATTTGAGTTGAAAAATACATAGGTGGTGTTAAAAATCACAAGGTTATCAGGGCATGGCAAAGATTTTAAGCAATACGTTCCTGCTGTTCGCTCTGGTTTTGGAATCCTCAGGCATGGTCCCCTCACACTTTCAAGATCTGCCCAACCCCTGAAAGCAAAATCTTGCTTTGATTACAAGGCAGGGTAAGAAAAGAAGAAACCACCGACCCCCGCAGACACATGTAAGGTCTTTAATTCCCCTCTCCCAAAGCTGCCTTGACTTTCTCCTCTAGTGGCAGAGATACCTCCCATGCCCTCCCCACAGAAAGAGGTAGGTGACAGTGGCTTCTGCTGAGTGTACTTCCAGGGCAATGTGGCAGCCCTCAAATCTCCAGAGAGCCTCTTCCCCAGGCAAGATGCTCGCAGGCTTGGGATAAGCGCCTCCACCTTGTGGGTTTTGACGAGGAAAAGGCGGTTATAAGTATGCAGTGATGATCAAAGGAAAGGTCCATCTCTGCCTGGGGTCCAGCTGGAGACAAGTTCTCAGGGTTATAATTACAAATAAATGTCCAGCTACTCCCTGTGTGCCTGTCCACACAGGTGGCACAGTTCTCTGGAAGGAACATGGCACCCAGTTCACCACCTCCACTTACAAGCTTTTCTTCCTCTGCGGATGTTGTGCCTGTCAGGGTTGCAATCCATGGTTGTGTCTGCTGCCAGCCCTTCTTGTGGTTGCCACGTCCTCCCCCTCAAGTGCTACACACACAGCTGGAGCTGGAAGATAGGATGGCTAATGGGAAGCCCCGTTCGTCATTCCTGATATCCTCTGATAGGAGTCGAGCATGGAGTCACGAACCTGGTCTGTGAGCTTGGGGACATCTTGTGGGGTCAGGCCAAGGGTCTTCACTTCTGGCAGGATCTGTACGATGAGTTTTCCTGGAAGAGTGAGATATAAGGGTCAGAGAGGTGGAAGCAAATACGAGTGGTGTGGAAGAGCAAGAGAAGATACAGCAGATGGATCCGTGCAAACCACGGAACAAGCCAGAAGTGAAGGGCAATGCTCTTCCACACGCCAACAGCGATGCAGCGACTCAGCCACGTGCAAGATGCACACAGCAAAAAAACCCGAAACCAGGCTTTTCCCATCCAGAGAGATAGCAAAAATCATAAATACAGAATCAGGTGAATCTCTCCCCAGATGCCTCCAATTCAACAATTCACACTGAATCAGTTTTCACGGTGGAAAGCCCTTAGGGTCTGCCCTGGATCATGGCAAAGAGAATAGAGATGTCCATAATACAACACATCCAGACAGGCCGTGCTCAGCTAAGAATACCAAATTCAGCAGAGTCCCTCCTTCCAGAAACATGCTTTGGGATGAGAGAAATTGCACTCACGACTCTCTGTTTGGCTAAGGTGTGTCACGCTCCTCTTGGGAAGCGCCTAAGCAATGGACTGGTGCAAACAGGAATAACATACTGGGAAGCTGTCATCATGCTCTTCAGCTCTTGCATCCCATGGCCCTTGCCCTGGCCAGTGGAGACAAGACATTGCCTGCACAGACACCCACTTGAAGATCTGGGGAGTGTCTGTGTTATTTTCTGACTTNCTGCCCACCTCATGGTTCCCTCCAAGAACTGAGCTCACACCAACACCCAACTCATTCTTTACCCCAAGGCAGTCTCACCTGGTGTAAATTTCTTCTCTTTCCGGTTGTAGAAATCCTTGTAGGAAGAGATCACCATGGGAATAATGGGGACCTGGAAGACAGACAACCTACAGTGAATCTACAATATTTCCCATTCCTTCCCCAAAATGCAATTGGTGTTCTTAGGTGAATTCTACACCTTGTTGATAATTTCCCTAGAGCTTTACAGTGGAGACTCAGAGGGCTATAGGGATACTCAGATCATTTAACTGTATCACCCAATATCCTTGTTAGTTTTTGCATTTTCATCTCTATATTTAGGCCAACAAATCAGTATGTAGAGGCCTGTTCAGCAGAAATTCCCCACCCGCCACCTCCCCAGGCAGGTCCAGGGCTCTTGTCATGGTCCCCTCACTTTTTTCCCAAGCTGAGTCATGAAGGTTTTCCACTTGGCGCAGAAGCAACCCCTTCCTGTGCCACCTGCAAGCTCCTTGTGGACTCAATCCAATGCAAAGCCAAGCGCCAGGGGCCAAATAGCTCTGTTTGCTGGTGGACCACAGCAGGCAAACTGCACCCCAAGAGGCAGGAGGAAGGTGGCTCTCACCTGGGCTTTCACAGCCAGATGGAAGGCCCCACGTTTGAAGGGCAGCATGGAGTCCCCATGATTGCGAGTTCCTTCAGGGTAGACCAAGACGGAGAACTGCAGAAGGGAGAAGGCACTGAGATGGAGGGATCTCCAGTTACTATTCTAGGCCACTGCACAGGCATAATTCTCTGAGACTGATCTGTCTGCTCCTGACCATGCAGAGACATCCACTTCCTCCACTTTAAGCACTTTATGAACACAAAACACACTGAACCCACCAGAGATGCTCTTACTCTGCTCTGCTCAGTGCCCAGCCCAGAGACAAAGATCCCTTTCAGCCACATCAAGGTTCATTTTTTTTCCCCGTGGCTCTTCACCAGAGTCCTCCCCACTCACATTTTCTTTGTGCATGGAGTTTGCCACCTTGGTGAAGGTAGTGATAGACTCTTCCTTATTCTTGCGGTCAATGAAAATGAATCCTGAAAGCCAGCCTGCTAGGCCAAAAGTGCCCGTGTGTAGGATTTCCTTCTTTGCAACGGGCACACAGCGACTGGGTATTACCTCCATCATCACTGGAAGGGGAGAATAAGGACAGAACAAGTTTCCATCTGCACTGAGGTTTCCTCCAGTTTCTGGGCTACAAGCCTCTGCTCTGGGAGATGCCAGGCCTGCAGTACCCAGCCAGCCTCACAGAATCAGAAACATGTTGGAAAAGGGATTCTGGGGGTCTCCAGACCAACCACCCACTTAGAGGAGGACTATTGCCAACACGGAATGAGAGCAGCATGGTTGTGTTCAACTGACACTCTCATCCCCATTCTCTTGGAGAGGATGAAGTTGATTTAGCTTGGAAATACCTGTAATACCCTGGAGAACAACCCTGCCTTGGGGCTAGCTGGTAATGGACTAGGTAGCAGCCATTCCTGCCCCACTGCCTGTCGTAGCTGAGATGTTATTCTACCCTCCCTTACAGACAACAGATGCCAGGAACAGGAGGCAAAATCACCACGTACCCGGAATGTCAAGGGACGTCTGGTGATTCAACACGATGATGAAAGGTTTCTTAGTCCTGAGGTTCTCCTTGCCCTTCACCACTACCTTGAGACCAAAGATATATTTGAGTGGCTTGAATGACATTCTCATAAACCTGGAAAAGGGGAGTGGATATTAACCAACGAGATGCTGACATTGGTTAAAGGGACCAAACACCATCCTTCCAAATCAGCCCGTCTCGCAGACTGATCCTGCAGAGCAGCCTGCTTCTCTGCAGACCCAGACTTGACCCGTGACTTGGAGAAGAGCAACTAGTATGTCCCTTCAGCTCATTATTTGAGAAGACAAATGCACCTAGTCAGTTTTCTGCCAGCCAGATCAGACCAATGGTCTAGCAACTCCAGCTATAGCAATTCCATCAGTCAAACATATGTTAGATAACACCCAAATTCAGAGTGCACCAGTTTGTGCTCTACTTCCCTGCCCGCCTCGTTGAATCATGACCACAGACTACAACAAACAAGTGCCTGACTCTGCTACTGGCCAGGCTGGGCAAAGAGAGATGATTTTGCTTCTAGGTGACATTAGCCTGCAATTCTGGTTGCTACATTTGAACAGATACTGGAAAAATAAAGGAGAGAATAATAGTCAGGCACAAAAGTCAAGAACTGAAGAAACTTTCTTAAAGTGAAAGGCTGATGCTCAGCTAGGAGACAGGAACTCCCACTGCAGTGGACAACAGTGAGGCAGTAAATCCTGCCTCTGTGGCATTTCGGGAGGCTACGAGCACTATGCTGCCATGGAGCAGAATCAGCTTCTAGCCCCTACTCAGCCCACCCCCAGGTTACTAATGCCCACCACTGCTAACCACAGGTGGACACCCAAGTGCCCAGCCACCTGGTAAACTCAGCAGCTCTTTGCAGTGGCAGGGACAGATAGAGAGAGGGGATGAGCAGCCAAGGGATGGGTTCTGAGGCTGCCAGAACTGGGGACACCAGTGACGATGCAGGTGCCAGCACTGCACCGTGGAAAGGTCTGCTCATGCCTGGTCTGGTGGACACTGGGTCAGAATGAAGTTGAGAAAAAGAAGAGCACTTTCAGGAGCATCCTCACTGCAACTTAGAAAGGGAATCAACCACTTGGCGGAGGGAAATAGAGCTCTGAAGACCAGATGGGAGAGACTTACTAAAATCAGAGTTATTTTACCTGTGCGTTACCTTCATGTCAACTTTTACATAATTTCCTTCCATAATTCGTTATTCTATCATCTCAAGCCCAATAACGAAACCCACATCACTTCTCTGGATTACAGGGCCTGGCAACTTTCCACATCAATATACAAGCAATTCACCCCCGATGCAACACGACTCCCAGCACCCTCCAAAACAGAGTGTGAGTTGGCACGATCAATATCCAGAGCAGAAAGAAGCCACAGACAACTTACTTCATGTTCTCCACGTTACGTCCACGGGGAATACTGATCATAATAACTGGAATGGATGCGGTGAAGATCCACAATTTATAGAAGGTCATCTTGCAGAAGAATCTGAATGCAGGATTCACTTGATAAAGGACTACAAGTGCGATGAACAAAAAAGTAAAAGGGTAGTGAAGGAGCAAAAGCTCCATCCTTCTCGCCCAGAGTCAGCCAGAGGAGTGTTGCACAGAGCAATAAATGAGTCACAAGCACACGATATTGTGGAGCAGAGTTTAAATTCCCTTGATCAGCTAAATGTGGGTGGCGCAAAGCTGGAACGAGTTTTGGGAGTGACTCTTCAGAAAGGCCGTGCTCACTGCTTGCAGCTAAGGTAACCATGGAAAGCTGATGTAGTGAGGGAAAAGAGAATAGTCCAAGGACACATAGGATCCCATCGACTGCTGTTTGCAGCCTAAAGAGCAAGATGAAGTCCCTGAGAACAATAAAACTGACAAGCCTCAGTAATATTTTATGAAGAAACTGAGGAAAGAAATGATAATGAAGGCACTGCTTGTGCCCCTTTCTCCCTTGGCTTAGCCAGCAACCCTTCTTGTCTCTTTTGGAGCTGGTTCATGAGCCTAACCATGGTTCTTTTGTGCTTATCCAAGGTCTCCATTGATCTGATCTACAAGAATACAAGCTCCTGAACCTGAGGAAAAGACAGAAAAACATCTCCAGCATAAATGGTGGTGTCCACATGGTCAAAATGAAGCTTAACCAGAGAAGGACCCACATAAGCAGATTTATAAGTGTGAGGATCTGTCAGACCTTGGCGTGGTCAGTGGTGAGAGGAGAGATTCTCCATGGGACAACCAAACTGAGGAATAACCAGCATCGACTGGACATCACTGAGCTGTGCTGTGCCATGCAGAAAGGTGACTCCACACACACAGAGCACCGAGGACAGAAACATACTCAAGAAGACATCAGATACACTAGAGTTTGAAGTTAGCCTAATAGTTATTTGGGGCTTTCAACAGCTGGCAAGTGTCTCTGATGAGTTATGGGAAAAGGTAAAGACATAAAGCGATAATAAAAACGATGTCATTCCCAACTCACCGTGGACAGATAGTCAGCTCAGATCTAACTAAACATTTCAGCTCCAAACCCACAGATATTAAAATCCTCAGCTATAATTTTCATCTGTTGCAAGGATCCCCGGCACCTAGATACATTACGCTGCCATTTCTAAAGCAGCCAGATCTTGCCTAACCTGTAAGGTGTTTTCAGAAACTGCAGCTCTAATGAAACTCCCACTTTCCAGACTAAACACATCCATGCTCCGTTGACTCACTTTTGCCTCTGGCTCTGATTTCAGAGCCTGGCTCAATTTAAGTGAATGTTAGATATGGAGAGGAGGGGTTTGCTCTTATCATGAGCTTTCATCACGCAGCTTTAATAACTCTCCTACTCACTCTGCGAAGCCACACATTGGCCAGAAGAGAGAGGTGGAGGCAGGGAAGGTGATTTAATCTAATGGGAAAAGGCTAATAAAATGCTCTGGTTCACACTAGGCAAGTGAAGACTTGGAAGAGAAGGGACCACTGTCACTACACCAGCGCAAGAGAGAGGGAAAAGTTGCTTAAGCTTGTAATTGACTCCTAAATGTGAAAGCAAGGATTTCAGGAGAAAATAAGAGGAGTGGCTTATGAAACAGGAGTGATTCCCACTAGAAGCTGCTGGCACAAAGAGCTCCACTGGAACAGACTGGAGCAAACTATCAAAGAGCAAAGTGTTGGGAATGCTCAGTGCCAAGGACCACGTCAGCCACCCAGTCTTCAAAAGAACAGACCTGAAGGGAACTCATCTAGTGCTTGCAGTTACTACTTAGTTAAACAGAGGCATTACCATTGGCAGTAACAATTTCAGAGCGGTTTTCCAGGGTAAATATATTCAAACCAGGTTATCAGGACTGAGGAAACCATATTTATCATTCACTGGCTGCAGGTGCAGGATGAATCCATGAATCACTCAGCTTGATGGGGCGCAGGTTAGCTTTGGATACCCGCTTATGAACAAAGACATAGCCGGACACTTTTACAGTGACAGGTGAAGGGTTTCTACAAGAAAAATGTGTCCTGACTCATGAAGATTTCCATGGCATCGAGACACCCTTGACAGAAACACATTGCTACAATCCCCATCCTGCTGTCACGGTTTGATTAGGCAGCTTGATCAAGTTGATAAGGTAGACTAAATTTTCCAAATTTCAGCCTTGTGCTTGGCTAAAATTGGAAAAATAGGTTCTCTGTGCTTAGTGCGCACAGAAAGACGGTGGGTGATTTTAAGCCAGCCATTTCCTCTGCCCTAAATTAATTTCTGAAGTCAAGAGGTAGAGAATGAGACCTCCTCTGTCACCAAGGGGCTGAAGAGATGCTGGGGGTGCAGGTGTTAGACAACTAACACTAGACAACTAAAGCTAGAGAGATTGAGACATCCCCCCTGTAGTCAGGCATCTCACAGCCATCAAATCTGCTGACTCCCTCGTAGCTCTCAGCACCAGGAACTTGCCCAAGAAACAGTGGCCTTCAACCCACTCTAGGGCTTGTTCAGAGCCTGTCCAGGCTCATGTTTATCAGCCTACGCACCCGGGGTGTTGCACAGCCCCAGCACTGCCCGTCCTCCCTGGCCAAGGGCTGGCAGAACTTGGTATATGTGCCTCTCCTTCTTCTCTGAGGATCTCACAAAGACTCTTTCTATTTTGAAGGTGGTAAGAAGGAGATTATTGCGGAGTGTTTGTTGGAATTACATCCTGCGCTGGCCTGTTCTCTAGGGAATATTTCATAGTCCTGTGTGACACAGGAGTATGGGTCAGAGGCTTCAGCAAGAAAGACCTTCTTCTCTTACAAATACACGGGTTCTTGAGTCGACTTTGTCCAATATTCCCATAGACAATCTACCACCAGCCTCCACTCACCTGTGGTTACGGCACGTTTTATGAAGCGCAAAGAACATTTTGGCCTCAGGTCAAAATTGCAATTTATTTATCAACAGCAGTATCATAGCTGACTACAGAGAAAGGAGGAAGCGGGTTTGATCCCTTTCACGAAGAGCTATTGAGGGGAAAAAGCTGGAGTAAAACCAGATTAGCTTTTTCTTTCTCGTATGTTAAGATGGATCTTATCTTTGTGAGGACACGTCCCATTAACTCTGCATCCTAGGGCTGAGTCACTCTGGCTCATGCCAGGCTGCAGGAATAACTTGCGATGGATTTTTCTCACTCTAGATGATGCCTGAGGCATTCTGGATTCAGGACAAAAAAACAGTGAGAAAGCAGATTTCTCCCAGGTGGACAATTTCTTCATTCCATATTTAAGCAAAACCTGAAAGAGGGAACTTTAAACCAGGCTGTTCGAGGTGCATGACAGCTATTTCTGCTTCACGCAAAGGCAGCATGAAATTAGATTTTCTCTGGAATCCGAAATACGTACATTTTTTTAAAAAAACAAAGAAAAAATTGGAGTGCAAGAATAAGCAGTCACTCCAATGGCCCACCTCTTCCAATGTAGATGGGAAACTTTGAAAGGAGGGTCCAAAACATGTTTCTAACAGTAAAGCTTATGAAACACAGCGTATGTAAGATTGCCTAAGCCAGTAGCTGGTTGGATTGGGAGTCAGTCTCTGGATAACTCAGTTTTCTTGGCGATATCGAGTGATCTTGGCGATATCGAGTGATTTGCACAGATCTGAGAGATCTTTTCATGAAGCTCTTTTATTGATGGACTCCATCTCACTGAAAAGGCTTCATGCAAACGAAACTGAGCAAATGGCAGCAAGAGTGCCCCAACATTTCAGGCAGTAAAAGCATAAATACAGAAAATTTAAAAAAAAAAAAAAAATCAGAATCCATCTCAGCAGCTTCCCAAGTCTGGATTTCTGGGGAATCCTCAATGGTCAGCATTGAAAGTCACCAGACGCTTCTTCTATAGGGCATAAAAAGTACTGTGTTAACGAAAGGGAAAAGGTCACCCCATAGCTCCTGGTTCTCTTGTGTTATTTATTTCCACAGGTTAAACTGGAAAAGAGAGACCAATAACTCTGGTATTAATCCTGATTGCTCTAAAGACCTCCAGGGATCCCTCCTTGACTACAAGATCCTACAGGTCTCACTTTTTCTGGCACTGTAAAGATGGCACATAAGGTTGTGCCCTGCCATGCTTCCAAGTCGATAATCCCATAGCCCTGTGGAGAAGATAATGAACCATCCTCATGGAAAGTGGGAGCTGACTGCAAATGGAGTTGTCTGTACTCTTAGAGATTGCTGGTAGGTTCTGAGACTTTCTCCTTCTCACAGGCTGGGTATTGTCCTGAGAGCATGGCAGGACCTGACTGCCAGAGCAAAGGAAAGATCAGGTTGTGTTAGGATAAGGCATGGTCCAAAGGCACTGAAACAGCAGCCTACCTTTCCCAGGGGACAGCCACTCTTTCCTACATCTACTTCCCACGGATTTCAGAGAGCATTTTAGAAAAGCATTAAAAATTTTGCAAATCCTGAAGAAGGCTGAGGGGAATACTGTAAATACAGGCAAATAAATAAATAAATAATTTATCTCCCTAGTAGAAATCATAGAATCATAGAATAATTAAGGCTGGAAAAGACCTCTTAGATCATCGAGTCCAGCCTATGCCCTACCACCACCACTCAGCTAAACCCTGCCACTAAGTGTGGCATCCAGTCTGGCCTTAAACACCTCCAGGGACGGTGACTCCCCCACCTCCCTGGGCAGCTCATTCCAATGTTTTATCCTCCTTTCTGCGAGGAAGAGCTTCCGAATATCCAACCTAAACCTCCCCTGGTGCAGCTTCAGGCTGTGCCCTCTCGTCCTGTCACAAATCAACCACCACAAAATGTTTCATAAAGTAAATGGAAGTGTTCTCTTCCATAAAGTGGAAATCTCTATTTGAGTGCAGAGCTGCTTTTGGCCTGACTGATGCACCGAGAGCCTGCTCAGAGCTGTGTAAAAGGCAAACCAATCACCCAGACAGTGATGCTCCAGGCATCACTTCCATGCAGAAAATCACAGTTATCAACAGAGAAGAGCTAAACTGAGAAGTCTGTTAATCATAAAAATCTCAGAGAAGTGCAAGCTTGGTCTCGCAATGACAATGCTGGAAAATCTGCATGCTGGAGGAGCTGCTCACAGGGGACCTGATGAAATAGAGTGTCTAAACACATGCTAGATATGTGCCTGGCACTTGTGTTCAGACCTGTGTTAGACAGGTTTAGAGCCTCGGGGTCTGGTTAGCTCACATCTTTGCAGGCAGGAGCTGTCTGCTGCTTGAAGTTTATACCTTGCTCCAGAAGTTCCTTGGTCCTCTTCGACTTCCAGGCTCTGAGGTCCAGCTTTGGGATCTGACTGCAGCTCACAAAGCCACAAGGGTACCTGTTAGCCTTGAAGATATGTTTTGGCACTTTAGAGATGTTGGTGTTGTCGCATATTATGCGTGACAAGGAGATTTTGGCCAGTGAACAGCGCTGCCGAGGAGTGAAAACCCCTCTATTCTCCCACCAAAACCTGCAGGAGAAAGAAGATGACACAACGGATTTTTGCCTTCAGGACTCCTGCAACGTTATTTCCCATTAACACCAATAACACGTTTCTCTTGCCGAGAACAAATTTAAATTTCTGTTATTTAAATCAAGAGCCGTGACTCACCAGCTTGAATAATTTAACTTGCTTTTCTGCCATGGACATACAATAAGAATGCAACTGAATTCAAGCCTTGCCCTGAGCTCCCTCAGATGAAGCACAGGTACCCCTCTTTCAAACAGAAGTAAGCAAAACCCAACCCACCCACGACCAAACGCTGCTACATGTCAGACCACAGGATGCCAATTCAAAACTGAGGTAGAAAGGAAAAATCAAATCTAAGACCCCTGAGAAGTGCATGAGAGAAGTGCAAGAGATGCTGAGCAGCTATTTTCAGTGCAGGCTGTTTAGGCTGATTAAACCTGATGATTTGTGGTTTTTTTTCTTCTAATTAGTGAAGTCAATCCATCTAGATCCTGGTTTTCCCACCTTTAGAGCTGTACATGGTTTTCTTGTTAAGATATTTATATGTTTCCACTTGATGGGGTGAGCTGCTGTTTGACCACACAGTAACGTGGATCTCCTTGAAGCCACTTATCTGAAGGAGGAAAAGAGCTGAAACATTCACACTGGGTGTGAAGCAGCAGCATGGAGAAGGGCAATCCAATTTGCACCAGTAGTGATCGGCTGGGAGTGAGACCACTTGGCTGGGAAGGGATCTTAGCCCAGGATCTCAACCATCATCTAGACAGGGAATAAGAACACTAGGAAAGGGAAAGAAATGTTTGGAGGAGTAATGGGGAAAAAAAGCAAGAAGCAACTGGAACAGTTTCCAAGTGTGCATGAAGAAATCTGCATAAACTCCAGTCTCCCTTTGTCCTTGGGTATTTGAATACCCAGCTCCTCTCTTACCTGTCCCCATCACGAATGTTCCTAAACTGGGTGCCAATGAGACAAGCCATGAGAGGCCCAACTCTGCCTCCTTTCACAAAGGGCTCAGCAAGTGCCCCAATCCAAATGTCAATGTTCTTTGGTGTCCCGTAGAGCCGTATGAACTTCTTTGCCAGACGACGATTCCTCAACACTCGAGCAAGTGACTTTAGCCCAGAAGGTTGTGAGAGCCCACAGAATTGTCTCCAGGACTTGTAACCTGCAAGTAGTTGGGAATCAGAACAGAGAGATCATTAATGTGTTTCCCCTTCCTGGAAAGGTTCTTCCCTCTCTTTACCAAAGCTGAGGCACAGGTAAGGTCCCAATATGCTTTGAACAGTTTTCTAAATTTTTCTGTATTTCTGTTAATGCAATGAGCTTTCCATCCCTCCAGAGCCAGTTCATCCTGCCTGGCATTTCAATCCTTTTTGTGGAAGGGCCACGTCTTTACAAACGGTCTCTGCTACTGGGAGTTGCTCCACCACCTTCCAGCGCCATTTTGAAGCAATGCAAATACTCCAGGCTGGACAACACCAAATCTCTCAGCCTGTCCTCACAGCAGAGGGGTTCCAGCCCTCAAAGGAAAAGTCTATGGAACCCCCTGTGTCCTCCCACCTGCCAACTCAGTGAACTGTTAAGTGCAGAGGTGAGGTAATGCTGCATCACGTCTCAAAACTGGGGAAAATTCAGAGAAAAAGATACAGCATATGGTGTTGGATGACACCACTATCAGCTGCTTCAAGGAGACTGAGAATTCGCTTTATCAGGAAAAAGGATTAGGAAGCTTTTCTGATCTTGCTATACCATCATCACTGTCATAGGCTGTCGAACATCAAGGAGTACACTAACAGTCGGGGGTGGGCTGAGGCCCAAAGGCCAGGAACTAAACACAGATTCACACCAGAAATACGTGTCAGCTCCACTGCACCAGATCAGGAAGCAAAGCTGTAAATTCAGGATTTGTGGTTCAGGTCTGGTTCTGCACACTAGTGTTCCTAGATAAAGCATGGAAAAATAGCAACCTTCTGTTGCAGCAAAGGCAGAGCAATCTCGTGACCTGACCATGCACCTGGATGTGTTGCAAAGCCTCTGTCTGGGCTTAAAACCTGTAAATCCAGCTCACTTTTCATCACAGTTTCAAGGTGAGCTTTATTGCATCTCCCGGGACGTTATTGATATAGCAGCTCCAGGCACTTACATCAGCCTAATAACACTGTTGGGTAACAGCACACCCATAAGCCAGTTGTAAAGTCCTAACAACAATCTATTTCTCAAGACCATCTTGCAATACCATTACATTGTTTTTTTCATCTCACAGAACCCTGAGAATGGTTCTGACATGGTTTATTTTATTTTATTTATTTTTTTTTTCTGGGACAGAGCCTTTACAGAGAAATTACATTGAGATTTCCCTCACATATTGCAATCTGCTCTTCCAGACATGTGTGGCCAGGCTGGATCACTATAGACACTTGGACAGAAGCCACAGGGGACTTCGGGCCCTAATTCCACTCCTGCAAACTTGTTGCTCAACTACTTTCCCAATTTTGCCATTTAAATAACAATACAAATGAAGCAATTACTGAACACTTGACTCTGGTCTGTGCAATGCCCCATGATCTTCTGGCCATGTGCCTCTATCTGTCTCCTCTAGCTCCAGACAGGCTCTGACTTCATCATTCAAGCTCCTATCCACTTACCTATGGTTCTACAGAAACCACGAACAGGTTTAGGAAAGAGCAATTACAGCCAAGCATGGGCTGGAAATATCTTTCAACATACAATCACAAGAGTGCCTCATGTCCACTTGTTTTTCTTTGGAAGCTCTGCTCCCACAGCCAACTTACCCGGGAGGCCGTGATCTCTGCCACGTTGCATGTTAAGTGCGGGTAAATCAAACCCAATCCTTTCGACCTGCTCAAACATCCGATCGCGGAGCTCGCCCACCACCATTTGCTGCTGTGTCATCAGCTTGGGCTGATTAGCCATCAGGCTCCGGAGAAAGGGGTCAATGCCACCTGCAACGAACACATAGGGACTGATGAGCAGGGTAGGGTGGCAAGTGTGTGTGTGTGTGTGTGAGCCTCAGAAGAGCTGAATGCAGCTTATATTTAATTATAAGCTTCTCCCACAAGCGAATCGAATTTCCTGTACTTAAAGGATTAAAAATGAAACACTTTGAATAATGTTCTTAGAGTCTACAGCAATTAAGCTGTCAGAACTCACGCTTCAGAACAACTATGTTGGGAAAAGCTCTGCTGGTAGCGAAGGTTATTTAATACACTTCGTGCAAACTGCTTTTAAGTTTGGCTGAAGCGGGAGCTCATCCAGAGAGGGCAGAAAAGGGTGAATGCAGTCAGCTTACACTGCAGAGGTGTGAGAAAGGCGTTACCTTCTTTAACGATCCTCCAGACAGCAAAGAAGGCATTTCTGAGTTTGATCTGGGGCCTTATGGGCTTGTAATTTTGATCTAAGCGGCCAACGGTTGGGGGAACTGAAGCATGACCGAAACGAAAAGCCAGGGTGAAGACGTTGGATATTCGAGGATCCGCAGACTCGTTGTAGCCCCGGTAGCGAGGAATCAACTTCTGGAAACTGGTTCCCAACAGGAGAGGCAGGTAGTCCCGGTAGGTTATAATCTAGTGGGAAACAAGGAAAGTGTAAATCATTAGTTGCTTGGCCATCTCTGGAAGTAAAGTTACTGTTTGTGTCTCGAACTGCAGGAGCTGTTACAATGGACTTCTCTGGTGAGATTTATGTAGGAGATTTTGCCTTTTGATATTCCTGCCTTTT